>VMDO01009085.1:0-26085 GCA_007922755.1 Pedetes capensis
TTCTTCTTCTTCTTCTTCTTCTTCTTCTTCTTCTTCTTCTTCTTCTTCTTCTTCTTCTTCTGTTGTTGTTGTTATTGTTATTTACCATGCTGAGGATAGAATCCAGGGCCTTGTACATGCTAGACAAGCACTCTGCCACTGAGTTACATCCCTGGCTACCTCTTTTATTATTAACTATGCAACTTGCTTAGAAAGTTAATAAGCTTTTTGTGCCTCAGGTCCTTTATCTGCAGCATCTGGGTAAGGAAGATGTCTGTTCCATGAAGGTATTACAAGGGTTAAAGGAGGCAAATCATGCTGCATATTTGTCATTGTGCCAGCATATGTGGCAAATGTTCAACAAATGTAAGCTATTGTAATATTATTATAAATGATATGAGCTAGCATTTGAGTAGCTTAGAGAGAAGAGTTTCACTGAGTCTCACTACTACCTTCCTCCTTCACCTTGGCTTATTAATTTCCTTTGAGATCTATGCTTAGGGTTTCAGTCATGACCTTCAGCCATATTTTAACACTTTTCTGGTGTAACATTTACATTCCCATATTAGATATGCACTTCAGTGAAAATCTGGAATGCCATATCTCAGTTCATTTGGACGTTTCTGATGACAATATTAATGTTCTGAATGCTGAAGTCTTATACCAAAACAAAATTGATCTATGATGGTTTTTGATAAAAATCAAGGGTCTTCCTATGCACATGCATGTATACATCCCTAGAGTAGAATATTATACTCAAATATTTATTAAAATGCATAACTTCATTGGATACTTGGTTTGTAGATTTCTGCCTTCCTGTCTCATAGGTCTAGAAGTTTTGATTTCATGAGACTAGTGAGGAGAAAGACTGGGCTGATGTACATGACATATATAAATACATGAAAGATAAAATCAGAAGAGATATTATATACTGATAGGAGTGATGGTTTGGGATCAGAACTGAGACTTAATGTTAGCTTTACTGTTGCAGACATTTACTTAACTCAGGTGTTGCCTCAGCTGAAAACTAGGAATAATAACACAAACTCATACAGTTGTCATAAGATTTATATGAATGATGCCTAGCAAATAGTAAGAACTCATATCACTATTTTATTTATTCTATCCAAAAGGAGATTGGTCGACAAATATTTGAGGTCTCAGTTCTTAATATGTTTATTGTCACATGCTCACTGATAACAAAGAAGAGCTGATAACAAAATTTTTAAAAAAATTGTGTATTGTATTCGATGCATCACACTAACAGTTATAAAGGAAACAACAGAGTGAGGGAGGGGAGTGGATGGAGAGAGGTCATTCACATACTTGGGAAAAGTCAATAGTGAGAATAGAGCCTTAATTTCTGTCATATTGGAGAGAGGAAAACATTGGTACTGGATTTGAAACAATGGATCATGACTTAGAAATAACTAAGGTTTTTTAGTCTGACTTTATGCAATCTAGTTCATCTTTTTTCTATTAAATAATAAAGTTTAAATGTATCTAAAACCTTCTTTTTTGAGATAAGGAAAAAAAGGTGACATTGAAATCCAAAGCAGAGCTATAAAAACTTGCTAACCAAATTCATCAATTTAAATGCATTCTCCTGTCTTTGTGGCATTATGAAATACACATTTTATTTGTATTGTATTTGGGTGACCACAAGTCAATGATAAGATAATGCACAAGTCAACACACTTTTATTTAGATGTTGAGGAAATAATCAGGCCAAAATTTTCACTTTTGTTTGAATTTTTCAATTTAAACTTAACGTACACTTGCTTTTGAACAATAGCATTTAGGAATTAATGGCTTGGCTCTGTAAATCCACCCGTTGGGCACACGGTCCTTGCACCAAAAACTTGGAAGGAAGGTACCACACTGGGAGAGTCTAAATGCCCTCAGTTGAAGGCTGTTTTTCTGAGTCAGGTCAAAGTGAACACACTACTTTTGCTTCAAAGACTATTTGGATTCCTGTCAGCGTATTAGTCAAGATGTTTTGCTGAGCCAGACTAGGAAATCTATAAGAGGGCGGGTTAGTTTACATGCTGTCCACTTGTCATTGTCTCTAAGACACACAGAAGCACACATACACACATCTTCTAAAACACAAACTAAACTGAAATATGACAGATAATGACCAGATCTTGAGCGAGAAATGGGCAAAGCAGTATCTCCTCCTACTTCCTAGAAGGATTTATGTACATATTATGTTTATTTACATTATGTATATATATATATTGTGTGTACATTTGTTGTTGTTAGGTGCTGTCAAGTTGGGTCCTACTGGTAGCGACCCTCATAGGGTTCTCAGTAGCTGATTGTTTCAGAATTGCTTAGGGAATGGAGTGTGTGTGTGTGTGTGTGTGTGTGTGTGTGTGTGTGTGTGTGTGTTTGTGTGTGTATGTGTGTGTGTGATCTGTATGTCTTGGGCTAGAGCTGCTGTGTACTCTCTGAGGCCCTGGGTTCAATCCCCAGCATCACAAAAAAGAAGGACCTGGTATTCCACTCCTGAAACAATCAGCCATAGAAAATCCTGTGAATGACAAGAGAAGCACTGACAGTGTGGGGGAGTGTTTCTTGCTCGGTAGTACCTAGGCTCGCTATAAGTCCGACCGGCTGGATGCCACCACACAGCAACATCTCATACGGTGTCTGCCATACTCGGAGCTCACATAAGCTTGAAAGTAACAATGCTTGGCTCTTCCCTCTGACACGCACAGGCAGCACTGAGGCAAACACATCAGCCACTGTCGCGGAACTTTGCGGCTCTCTAAGGTTGTATTTTGATACTGGAGAAACATGTTTTCGTTCCCCGTCTCAAAATGCACCTTGCAAACAACACAATTCTGGCTAGGATCCCAGGAGAAAGGAGGAGGAGGAAGGCTCCGGGAACCTGGAGGTGGCGGGTCCTGGGTCCAGCGGCACTAGGTGCGTAGGAGGGTCCGGGAGGCTCCCCACAAGGTGGCTCCAGTCCCTGAGCTTCACGGCTGGACCTGGAGGGCAGCTACGATTCCCCCCGCCCCCCCCCCAACTCCTGCGGGCCGGGCCGGGGCTGGACTAGGGGCACAGACCTGGAGGGAGCGCTCCGGGGGAGGGAGACTGGGAGTCAGAATCGGGAAAGGGAGGCGCGGGCGGCGAGCGAGAGGAGGCAAGAAGGAAGGAGCAGTGTGGTGCAGGCGCGGTGTGCAAGGGGTGGAGAAAACCGCAGAAGCAAATTTAGGGCGGACTAGGCAGTGCTTGGCTTTTAACCTGGGCAGCAGAGGCGGGGAAGAAGTCAAAGGAAAGGGGAGGTGTGTGGGATAGAAGTGGGTGGGGGGAGTAGGAAGCAAATGACATCACAGCAGGTCAGAGAAAAAAGAGTGAGCAGCGGGCACCAAGAGGAGTAGGGCATTTGGCATTAGACGCTTGAGCCCAGCCTGCCCCAGCAGGGACCCTGTTTCCTCGAGAGACCATGCAGAAGTCGCCTCTGGAAAAGGCCAGCGTCATCTCCAAACTTTTTTTCAGGTGAGAGGGTGGCCAGCGGATCTTTGGACGAACACGTGCTCTAGGAAGAGGAGGGAGCGAGTATGGGCAGAATTTGGGGCAGAGTTTGGGGCAGAGGAATAGTTTTTTGAAAAGATGCATTATCATTCATGGTTTTGAAAAAAACGTGGATTTTTGTGGAATAAAATGACATTAAGAGACAAAAGAAACTGAAGTTGATTGTTAGGATAAAGAGCAAAATCTACTTGCAAGCGAAAGACTCCCAACATCCAAATATGCTATCGTGATATTTGTTGCCTTGATTTTTTTTTTCTGAAAAACAAAGTTCTTAATAATAGATTCTTATGTTTTAGTCCTTGCTTCCCCCTCTTCATGCCTGGCAATTTTGTGTTCTTGGCATACATGCTACATGATACATGCCTGCATGTAGTAGGTGCTCATAAAACATCTGTTGATTGAGTTTTGAAAAAACTCGGGAACAGGAGATAGGAATTATGTACTTAAGGTTTTTATTGTTGCAGTACTGAGTAAATTTAACAAGTACTGGTATTTGCCACCATTCCGTTATTCTTTTTAAGAAAAAGAGCAAGTGAGTTGAAATATTTATTGTGAACCAAGAATACTTTTATAAACAATAAATTTACAAGGGAGGTCAAAATTATCATGGAAATGTGAAGTTATGAGTGTAGATACTAAAGTTATATCCAAAAGACATTTAATAAATTGCACTCTTACCTACTTTGCATGTGATGAGCCATAAAAGCTTGCAGACTTTAGTGAAGTTTTTAAATACAGTCTAAGTTCAGTCTTAGGCAAGTGTAATTAAATGTAGCATTTCATTTTTGAAATACTGCATATTTGGATACTGCATCTACTTTGTTCCTCTTGTGTGAATGAATGAAAAGTTACAACTCTCTCATCAGATATTACTTGACTCATTTCCCAATGAATCAGCATGCTAACATATCGAAATAGTCAAATAGGTTATAAATATGCCTATATATGTGTGTGTGGTGGGAAAGGGATTCATCTTTAAACATCTAATATTCAGTCTTCTGCATGTTCAGTAAACCTGGAACTCTGGTGCTAAGGAGAGGCCCTTGGCCATTGAAGGAGAGCTCCTCCCTGTGGATGGGAGAGAAGGACTTTACTCTTTTGAATTACCTTTTATATTGACATTTACAGCACCTTTTGTTACTTCATTTATAAAATTGGCTTACCTGTTGATCTGTTTTCCTGCTACTTAACAAAATCAGAATATTAATTTATATAAATCATAGGCTTTTTATGAGAACACTTTGAGAAACCTAAATGCCAACTAGTCTAACAATGTAGTTTTGAGGATTATAAATATCCCATGGTGATTTCTAAGTACTAAGGAACTTCAAAATTGTTCATCTACCAGTGTTTTTTAAAGTTTTCCTTTCACAGATCATTAATACATTTTAGTATAGTTTAGTATAGTTTAATACAGCTTAGTATAGTTACAGATTTTAGGTTGATCTGATAAGAAAATGTGTCATAATGGCTACTAAATTTGTGAAGAACATACACATTTCTGTTCTCCAAACTGTTTTGTAGTAAGTTACTCTAAGAACAGGTATATTTCTAAAAGCTAAGTTCCTACTATTTATAGGAACTGACAATTTATAGGAACTGACAATTACAGTACCAATGACTATAAGCTTCCCTCTGGACTATAATTCTAGAATGGTAGAACACTTATTTTCTTCATTAGGTTGGACAATATTGCTTAGTGATCAAGAGTGGGAGGCTTTGGATTCTTATTTCAACTCAAAATTCCACATCTAGCACTTAGCTGTGTGACTTACAGTAGGACTCTTACCATTTCTGTTGGTGTGCCTTGCCCTTTGAAACTTAGAGATGAATAGGACCTATGACAGGGGTTAATCTGTGGAACAGATATATGTCTTATGTTTAGCCCAGAAAATGTTAGCTGCTATTAATATTTCCATTCTTCATAGTATCATGTACTTTGTTTATATAAGATGATCAGTTCATCCCTGTTGAGTGTCATTTTGTGATAGTCAGTCAGTATATGCAATGAATGGGCCTATTTGAGAATTTAATTTAGGGAAAAATCTCATCTGACATGGCCTTACCAAATATTTAGGAAATAAGTCACATACCCTTATCATACCTGTTTAAATCCCTTAGAATGTGACTTTCTGAATATGACACATTCAATTTCAGAGTTATTAAAAAGTATAACTATTATAGTTTGGGATATGGATTCTGTTAAGTATCACTTTAATTACCTATGCTTTGTCATTGGAAAACTAAAAAAGTTTGGGAAAAATCTAAGCACTTTTATAATTTTGAAAGAGTTTCATATCAAGTACAAAATTTAAAAGATACTGTAACTGTCATATGCATAATATAAAGAAGAATTTTGCCACAAAAATTAAAGTCTTTTATGAATATCATGGAAAATAAAGTACATTGAGGCTGTTATGAAAACATTTATGAAATAAGAAGTTGTTTTTAAACTAGAGGTGATATGTTTGCATAGAATTTCTGATTCATATACCAGTGGGATTAATTTACAAAAGTTTAGCAATGAAAGGTTATGCTTTTTGATTTTTGGCACTGTTTCAAGTTTACATTTGCTCATAACTTTTAACATAGCTATTCAGTTTATTCTTCTCTGTCTTTTCCCCCATGCCCTGAATTTTGTTGTGTTGTTAGATTGTGTTACAAACCATGTGTTAGGTGACATAATTTCAATCAAAGTATCTTTTGAATTTCTTATTATGGAATGACCTTTAAAATAGTATGTGACCTGCTTGTCATAAGTACTTATTAACTTTAATTCTTTATAGTTATTATCTTGTAGCTTGTGTTAGATTAAAAGTCTTATTACCCAGACTGGTCACCTGGACTTGCTTCTAAGTGTTTTGACTGTCTCTCAAAATCAAAATTTTCATCATAATTTGATTTGCTAAAAGTTAAATGCTACCTAAGTTTATGTATTATCCTTTGAAAATATATTGCAAATTTTAAAGACATTCTTTTTTTTTTTTTTAATTGAGACAGGATCTTGCTATATAGTCTAGGCTGGCCTCAAACTCACTATGTAGCATAGGCTGGCCTGGAACTTGTCACCCTCCTGCCCTAGCTTCCCAGGTGCTGGGACTATAAGCCTGTGCCACCTTGCTGGGCTTAAAGACAATTCTTTTTCTTTTCTCTTTTCTTTTCTTTTTTTCCTTCCTTTCCTTTCATATCCTTTCTTTTCTTCTTCCTTCCTTCCTTCTTTTCTTTTCTTCTTTCTTTTTTTAGGTACTGGTTATTGAACCCAGGGCTTCACCAAGACAGTTCTTAATAAAGAGAAATATAAATGTTTGAGCAATGGAAGCATAATTATATGACTATATGATAAAAGATTGATGAGGAGGACCAAACTTATTTGGTTATATAAATTAAGGCACATTGTAAAAAAAAATTCATCACAATTATTTTATATTGACATTTATATGTTTGGAAAGGAAAGCTAAAATTATGACTGAGTTATAAACATTTTTGGTATTTATTGAGGGTGTTCATAAAAATGTTGCCACAGGAAACCAATTGGCTATTCAAACATGTCTAAACTGATTCTGATCATTGCCCATTCATTGTCTCAGTTTTATCTCCTACACAGACTTAGGCTATCCAAATCAAAAGAAATACATGCATAAAACAAAGGCAGGTACGACATGAACAATTATTGTTTTGATGTGCAACTACCAAAAATACCTGAATATCATGCATCCATTTAGTCAGTCCATGGGAAGATGCCATTCTTCCCATGGATATAACCCTAGGCTTCTATACTCTGTCTTGCTTTATTTCCGGTAGGAGTTTGCAGAGTCCACCTCTGTGATAGAGACCCCTCTGTCTTGCATACTGTTGCCCAAGCACTGCCAAATGTTGACTCTCTCCACCAGTTCCTTAGCATTCCTTTCTTTCCATTTTCCTTTTGCTGACATGTGTGCTAGTACACAAGTAAGATTTTTCAATTTGGGATATGTGTTGATTTCATGTCAGTTTTGTTTAATTTAATCCTGAGTTCTAAAAGCATCTCCTCTAGCCTCTCCATGCCTCCACCTCATGTGGGTCCATGCACATGCCTGTAAACCCAGCAACTCTGGTTGTTGAGAGAGGAGAGTTGCAAGTTTGGGGTCAAAGGCAACCTCGACAATTTAGGCAGACTCTGTATGAAAAAAAATGTGCTGGGGGTGCAGCTCAGTAGCAGAATACTTGCTTAACATGTAGAGGCCCTGGGTTCAACTCTTATGAAAAAACAAAACAAAACAAACATAAAAAACCTTAGCTACATGAGTTATAGTCGACCCTTATAGAGTTTTCAATGGCTGATTGTTTCGGGATTGCCTTGGGAGTAGATTGCCATGTCCTTTTCCTGTTTTTGTGCTGCTGGGAATCTAATTTGGGATTTCAGAGACTGTAGAGCCGTGCTCTACCAGCTGAGCTAAATCCCAGCCTGTCTAAATGAGTGAAATTGTAATTAGGTATATGTAAGTAATATCTCTCTATATAATTACATAATTAAGTCCATGTTAGCTGATTTTGTAACTTTTAAAAATTCCTACTTGGTTTTGAAGTATATTCTAATGAATATTCTTATATTTTTATATAGCATATGGTATACTTTCAATATTCAATTCCTTGTTAAAGAGAGCAGTGGAATCTATTGTTCTTAACTACTTCATCATTATTTTAAGTTTGATGTAGCAATAAAATATCCTTTAGCAGCTTCTGATACAAAAGCGAAATCATGTTTTCCCAGTTTCAGTTTATGTTTTATGGGAGGAAGTAGCACTTAATGTGATAATATTCAATACATCAGTGTTGAAACTTGTTTAAAAAGTCCTTGAATCAACCCCACTAAAAAGGCATATTATTATTGTTAGTGTCCTTTCACAGGAACCTGTAATTTCGGTGTGATCGCGCTACAATATAAGTATAGGATTGCCAAACCATCAGGGAAGGGTGTTAACCATTTAGCATGCAGTTATATGTTGTTTGTCAAAACTTTAAAAACAACTCTGACTCAGCAGCAATTTTGGCCATTTTGATCCTCTGCTTCCTGACGCATCTTGTGTAGAGCATTTTCCTGGAGCAAAATCCCTGAGATATAATGAGGTCGAGAAGGGAAAACAGATTATGACAGAAGTCTGGTTGTTTGGGGACACTGACAGAATGATTATTGTACAAATATCTCAAGTGCATCATCCCAGAGCAAAACATTACTATTGCAATTGCTCCTCCTCCATACCCAGAATGAATGTACCTTGTAGTTGTTCCAGTGTGAAATTAGCACTGCAAAGTGGCTTTGCCATAGAGCTTTGCTTTAGCAACAAGCGTTTAGCAAGAAGCCTTTAGAAATTCAATTTACTATTAAATTGCTTGACTTAAAGAATTACATTCCTACAGAGCTATGAAGGATGTTTTTCACAGCTGTATACAAGTTGCAAGGCTGGTCAAGTTTGCTATTTTCTGTGCAGTAACTTGTTACTAGGCTGGGATTTAGCTCAGTTGGTAGAGTGCCACTCTGCAGTCTCTGAAGTCCTAAGTTCAATTCCCAGCACTGTGAAAATGGGAGAAGGACGAGGTGAGATGGACATGACTATGTCACGCCTAACAACAACAACTTATCTTTTTGTGTTTTGTCATTAATGACTATTTCAAATTGTAAATCCTTGAATATCAGGGCATTCTCTAACTTCTTGTAGTATTCAGACCACTTCAAAACCCTTGGATACAATTGTTGTTGTTGTTAGCTGCCGTCAAGTCGGTATCCGACTCATAGCGACCCTCATAGGGTTTTCAATGGCAGACTGTTTCTGGATTGCCTTGGGAGTGGATTGCCAGGTCCTTCTCCCATTTTTGCGGTGCTGGGAATTGAACTCGGGACCTTAGAGACTGCAGTGGAGCGCTCTACCAACTGAGCTAAATCCCAGCCCTTGGATACAATGGATTAATAAATATCCTTTTGTGATGAGAATGATTACTTTGTGATCAACCCTAGGGACTATTTATATTGTGCATTGATAACATTTGATAGTCCTGCAATGGTGACATCACTTTTGTAAAATAGAATCAAAAGAAGAACTGTGAGCAGATTTTTAATGGAGTAATTATTCATCATATTTTCATTTTGACCCTTATGGGTTAACCTTTGTGGGATAGCTTAACTTGCTAACTCCTTGCTCATAATGGTAATACATCATAAGGAAATAATTTGAAAGTTTTTGCAAAGTTGTTATAATTGTTAGGATTCTCAGCCCTGAAGTTGTACTCAATATGGCCAGACAATTCCCCTAAGGAGCCGAGATAGAGTTTTGTACGTCATGATTCTGTGCAGCTTGGAAGATGCTCTCATTCATTTATTCACCACCTCTGTATTCTATGTTGTTGTTGTTAGGTGCCGTCGAGTTGGTATCCAACTCATAGTGACCCTCATAGGGTTTTCAATGGCTGACTGTTTTAGTATTGCCTTGGGAGTGGATTGTCAGGCCCTTCTCCCATTTTTTGTGGTGCTGGGAATTGAACTTGGGACCTCAGAGACTGCAGCGCAGCACTCTACCAACTGAGCTAAATCCAGCCCTTCTGTATTCTGTGGAAGGCATTAAAAAGGTAGTGGTAGATAGGAAAGAAATTGTTGTTGCTTTCATGGAACAAATTCTCTGCAACCCAGGTTCTTAAGGTTTTATAGGAAACCTCAGTGAGAACACCCAATCCAAGCTAAGGCTGGTCAAGGAAGGTTTGTTGGAGGAAGAGTCTCTTGTATTAACATATGAAGGATGTTGTTCACTAGGAATTATCTAGAAAAGGAAGATAAGGATGAGTTCAGAAAAATTTAAACAGAACCAACTGATTGTGTATGGGAATGGCAGGAAGAGTAAGCAAGACACCTTCAAAGAGTTCAGAGGAGGTCCTTAATTATTCCTGAAAAAGTGTGACAGATTTGTGAGAGTCTGGAAACTCTAGCAAGGACCAGATCATAAAGGATTTGGTAAGGTTTATTTGAGCTATATCATATTACAAGTTAAAGGCCATAGATTTTAAGAAGAGCAGTGACATGACCACTTCAGAGGATATTACAAAAGAAATTATAACCTGAAAGAGTGGCAGTAGAGAGGGAGGGAAATAAGTGGATCCAAAAGACATATAGGAGGTAAAATGAACAGGGTAGCAGGCTTATTAATTAATTAGAGGTGGAAGGTGAATGAGGGAGAAGAATCAAGGATAATATCTAGATTTGCTGATTTGGATAATAGGGTGGATGGTGGTGGTGCTTATAGTGAGGAAATTCAGGTGGAGAAGGCCTGTTGTGGGGTGGAAGTCTATATGGATTCTCTATGTTGGTTTCACAGCAAAAGGAACCAATGGATTTGACCTTGCCAAACCCATTAGTTTTGAACATGCTTTTGGACCTAAGAATACATTTTTCAATAAAATAAGTAGGGTAACCAAATACTTTGGGAGGGGAGAACTGCTAGGGATGGAAACCAGGGAGTTGTGTATGCTAGGCAAACACTCTACCACTGAGTCGCATCCCCACCCCTGACCAAATAACTTATTACCAAAGGAACTTCTGCCTTTTATGCCAAAGATAGATTTGACATCTGGAAACTCACATTTGCTTCTTTTCTACCACATTTCACCCGATACATGATTATTACTTTTTTTTATCCATAAAAGCCAATGTATAGCTTATAGAACAAAAGTGCACAAAGCAAATATGGATTAATTAGATTATGGAATCAACTTAGATTGGCATAGTATTACAGTGAGACATTAGATATTTATGTAAATTATTTAATTCAGTCCATAACATATGTAACTATGATGAGACCTAAAATTTTATTTACTATATTTAGAGTTTATAAAGTTGTGGAAATTGAAACTTAGAGGTAGCATTCCCAATAACCTCAGGGCTAGGATTTTATGCAATAAATTTTATTAGCCAGAAAGATAATCAGTATAAAATGAACTCATTAAAGAGAAAGCAATAACTTTGAAATGTAAGTGTGCTTTTTAGGTATTCATTCCTCCATTCATTCATTTATTCATGGATGTACATGTATATGCATTTTTTTAGCATTGATGTCGAGCCCCTGACACTTGCCAGGAATGTAGTAGTTTAAAGTATTAAAACACAGATATAAATTTATTAAAAATTCTGTTTATTCTGCTTTTATTGGAATGTTGATATATATATTCATATATATATTCATATATATTCATATATATATTCTCTTTGAGATACAAAGGCCATCATTTACATACATAGATTTTACCCTTATTCCACTTATTGAAGGAGACTTAAAAATTTTTACTTACAAAATTGTTGATTCTGTAGATCATATAATAAAATAAGCTATTTTGAAGTCACCAGTATAATTCCTTGATAATAAAAAATGTTTGATCTGTTCTGAAATGTGAATATAAAGCCATTTCATTTGGAAGTATATATTGGGTGTAATTCTTGAACAAAGTATTGGAATACACTCAAGTATTAACTTGGTAACTTGGCAGCCTTTTTGAACTCATGCAAGGCTTTGGTGATCCAGTTGTTTCTGCTGCTACCAAGAGTAGGAAAAAGACTTTGTTTTTCCTGTTTTATCCTCTGTCACTCCAGCTACCGGTACTACAGAATACAGTCCGTTCTGGGCTAGTGGACATATAAACTATTAGTAATAAACAATGAGCCACCAAATCTGCTATTGATGAAAAATTGTGCAATGTTTAGTTATTTTGTTGAAAGGGAACTGTAGCTTGAGACAGGATAAAGAAATTCTTGAGGTAAATGTTTATGTCCTTAAAATTAGGAGCTCTCATTTCATAGCAGTATTTTCTGCATTAGCAGTAATTTCTATAGCTCTAGAGCAATGCTTCTTAAATTATGGTCTGCTAATGATCTGCTCTAAAATATACTAAATATTGATGTATTTATACATTATATATACATAACATGGTACATATGTTATACTAAATATGCATATAACAGATACTTAGAAAGTGCTTTTTCTGAGAAGCACTGACTCCTTACTTGGGCCTATCAGGTAACTAAAAGTAGGATGAAAGCCTGGTATCTCTGCCTGTTTTTGCATCTGTCTTCTGTCTTAAAACTTTGGGCCAGACACCTGCTTAACTCTGCCCTATCTGCATTAGGCATGTAAGTTTCTCAAGGAATGTCTGTCTAGAAACTCAAGGTACCTAACCTATCTCATCTCCCTTCAAGGCTGAGGGCACAGAGATAAGAGTAACTGAGTTATCTTAGTGTCAATTTCTATAATGTCATGTTCCTAACCCCCCCTCCCCCAAAGGTGTCTGAAAGTCTGCAGGCATTGTTCTAAGCCTTCAGTCCCCTTGGATTCCTGGAACAACAGAGCCTCACAGATGGATCACTCCATGATGAGATTACCCTCCAGGCAGGAGCAATCATCCCTTGCAAACTGGCTTGTCCCCTTGAGCAGTAAGGATTTCCTCAAACTACTTTGCAGAACCAGAACTGAGATAATGATCAACCAGACCACACTTTGACAAAGATTGCTTAATTATGCTGACCTCTCTTGCTCCCTGTCCCAATTCTTCCCCTGTTTAAACCTAAAGCTCATATCAGTACCCTGAAGATGCACTTGGCATCACTGAACCCCTTTATCTGTTCTTCCCAACATGACCATGTTGATTAAATCTCCTTTCTCTGTCCTTCACCACTACTCATATCTTTAACGTATTGGAATGAGTGGCTGAGCCTAGTCTGTTGGGACTCCTAAATGCCCTAAAACTCCAGTGATGGATTCCTAGATACCACTTCATATCTACAAATCAAAATCTCTGGGAGAGAAGAACTGTTGCAGTTGGCTTTTCTTTCTTTCTTTTCTTTAATGTTCCAGGTCATTTATTTTGGCTACTAAAATCTGAGAACCATTAGGTCATTTGTTGTTTTTGTTGTTAGGTGCCGTTGAATTGTGACCAACTCATAGCGACCTCATAGGGTTTTCAATGGCTGTTTCGGGATTGCCTTGGGAGTGGGTTGCCAGGTCCTTCTCCCATTTTTGTGGTGCTGGGAATCGAACTCGGGACCTCAGAGACTGCAGAGTGGCACTCTACCAACTGAGCTAAATCCCAGCCCATTAGGTTAAATTTAAGAAAATGGGATTAGATAATCCAACTAGTACTGTTCAATCTTCATTGGCATAATAAATCCCAAGAGATCTGGGTTTCAACCCCAGAGATTTTGATTTACCATGTCTAAAGTGGGGTCCAGGAATTCACACCTTTAAGAATGACAGTCTCTCCCTCCCCATCAACCTTTTCATTTATTGGTGGTATGTGGACCCTAATTAAAAACTTGAACTAAGCAAAAATTTTCATCAAGGGATATGATTGATAAAAGTTGATAGCAAACCTCAACTCATTATGTTTCTGATTCAAGAAGTCTAGGATAGTACTTGGTACAGATAGTTCACAAACGTTTCCAGAAAATTCTCAACCATGGTCTCAGTTAAAAAAAAAAAAAGTCAACATTAAAAAAAATCAGTGATTATTACATTTAGAGAATCTGTTTCTTAGCTCATTTATGAAATGTTGGAAAACTACAGATTTGAGGGTGAAAAAAAGAGCGGATTCTACCAAAATTTCATAAAATGTCTCATAAAAATCATAGAATGGGTTATGGAGGTGATTCCATCTTTTCTCGATTCTACTAATCTTCTCTTCCAGCATCCATCTTTATTAACTTAAGGTCCCAGGAAAAGAGTTTTGAAAGTAATCACCCATCAGTAAGTTAACAATAGATATGCAGAAGTCATTTAACTTGCCACAGACTGGAATTTTTCTCTTAAGTAGTTCCTGAAGTCTACAGTTTTACCTCCCACTACCTCCTTGCATTTATTAAGCACTTACCATATACCAGGGATTATGTATATTATCTCAATGAATTCCTTGAATGATTCTGGATACAGTCTATATATAAGAGATATGTGGCTTAGGAAGCTTAAAGAGTTTATAGAAGGTCACCTAACTAATTACTATGAAGTCAGAATGTGAACTTAGATTGGTCTAAATCCAAATTTCTGTTTTTAACCAGTATACCATACTGCTTCAAACCTCAAAAGGAATCTGTAAATTATACAATTTCACTTGGCTTCTTTATAATTTTTATCAACTTTCTTCTGAAATTATTATTATTATTATTATTATTATTATTATTAATTTATTTATTTTTACAGTACTGGGGGTTGAACCCAGGGCCTCACGCTTGCATGCTCTGCAAGTTCTGGACCACTGAGCTGCACCCCCAGCCCATTTTTTTGCTTTTCTGAGACAGGGTCTCTTCAAATTATGCAGACTGCCTCTGGTCTTGAATTTGTGATCCTCCTACCTCTGCCTCCCAAGCCTCTGGGATTATAGGAATGTGCCACCGCGCCCAGGGGACTGAAATTATTTTTTAAAACAATGGTTATAAATAATGCTATTTAAATAAGGCATGGAACCTAGATCTTTTTGGAAGGACCAGAGAAGCATGCCCTTTGCTTAATCACTGTTACTGCTTTGCATAGGACCACGTGGCAAGCTACTTCATGGGGGACAAGAAGCTGTTTGTTAGAATAATGAGATCTTTAAAACTCTAAATGTCTCCTTGAGGAGTAAAAGATGTGGTCAGTGAAAGGCATGGTAATAGCAAAACATTGTCACATAGCAACAGCTCAGTTGCAAAAAAAAAAAAAAAAAAAAAAACTTGACTATTTCTCATCCTGATTTGTTTCATCTAGGTACTAGCTATCATCCTTCATTTTCCAAATCTAACTCTCCCTATCATTTTGCATCCCATCAGATGTACCACGCCAGCGTTTCTGTTACGTTTTCACATTTGTTCCTCTAACCTTACCAACTTCATCCCCTCAGCTATGTTCCAAGTTCTGTCATTTCAGTGTTCTCTCAACAGCTTCCACCCATTTTTGGTATCCAACAGTGACCACTGATATTTCAATTCTTCATCATTCATGTCACCTGGTTTTCTATTTATTTCTTATTCTATTTCTCATGGCTAAAGGAAGGGATCTTCCTGGTAGATGGTTCTTCACTTGGTTACTAGACACTTTATAACTGGAGGTACCAAAAATGTGTACACATTTTAAGAGATATTATCTATGTATTACTTTTCAAAGTTGAATGTGTAGTATGACATATGATCAAAAGTTAACATTCATCAAATGAATGCTAGCACCATGCATTGTTAAAACAGAAAAATGGAAAATTTTTGTGCTAAGATGTATATACATTTTTTATACCCTCTGTGGGCAAATCTTAGATTTTCTTAGTGCAATGGTTTTTGCAATTTTTAAAAAGTGACAGATACTTTTATCAACAATTTTCCCAATTTTTAAATTAAATTTTCTGTGGAACTGCAGTATACTGAAGTCACAATAAAAGATAATAACTCTTTAATAAATTAAATATATAGTTAGCCTCCCACCCACAAATAAAGGCTGAAATGACTATATAATACTTTATGTACTATTTTCTTTATCCTACATATCTATGTTTTTCAGTGTTATGCTTCTGAATTTGAGTTGCCTCTTATAATTGATTTCTTAAAAAGGCTTCTTAGCCATCAGATCTAGGAATAAATGGTAAAACTAGAACTTAGTAGTACATAAAATGTATATATTCCAGTGACCTGAGTTGCATTTCTTGCATTGGTTCCACCCCACAAAGTTGATTATTAACTTAAATTTAGTTTGTTTCTTGATATTTCTTGAGAAAGATTACTCTGTGATCTAGTTTTGAAAGAAACAGGTAATCTTTAGTTTGGAATTTGTCTGGCACACCAGCAGTATAATTACAGTAGAAGTTGCTCAAGCTCAGCATTTCCCTATGCCTTGAAATTATACTGCCTGTCCCACAGATGAAGGAGTTATGACTGTAGCCTGTCACTGTGAATCTATTCACAGTTATGAAAGGCCAAGAGTGATTCAGAAGAATATTTTTGACCTAAATGTGAATAAGGCTTACACTAAAACTTTAATTATGATACCAAAGAAGAAAGCAATAGGTAATTTTGTGAATAAGTATGTCATATTGTTAATTTCTAAAAACTCTGTGTACTGTAGTGTTTCTTTTTGAAAAAGTAGGTGTTAAGTTGATGGTGGGTTTGTGATAAAAGTCACCTTAGAGTGCATAAGCATAATATAGCATTATAAAACCATGATAACAGCATCTGTGGCTTGTTATCTTTCATTTCCTGGGTATTGTACAGCTCTCTGTTATGCTAGGTCGATACCTTGGGTTTCAGGTGTGCTGGAGATATGATGAACTATTAACTGACCTTGGCCACATGTGCTGTAGGGACATGCTCATTTATACAGTGCAGAGATAACCAGTAAAGAGGTTTAATTTGTGCAAAGAGACATTAGGGGAAGCTTTCCTACATAGTGGACACTAATTGAGTTAGTCTGGCAGCAGAGAATAATGTTTGGATGACTCTAATGTGCTTAAATTGTCACATAATGCATTGGAGAATGTGTGATTTCTTATCTCCGTTTTAAAATAATAAAGTTTATTAAAAATATTGACATTTTAAATTAAAATTTGGTGAGTTCCTTAAGTATCTCAGGGAATGGTAGGTGTTGGGGTGCATGGTTTGATAACCACTGAAGTAGTTTTCCCCTTATATTGATTGCCCTTGATCTTCTTTTAGTCCTACATTTTAGGCATCTGGGCTCATAGAAAATGTTGTCAAATTCTACTTCCAGTCTATATTCATTTTTAGCTTCTAGGTAGAAATATATAGTAGAAGAAGCATGTATTTTGAAATCAGACAGATTTGGGTGGAATTCTAACTCTGTGACTTATTAACACTATGATCTTAGGCAATTTACTTAATCTTTCTAATACTCAACTATTCTCTTTGGTGGAATGAGTTATTCTTATCTTAAATGGGCTAACATTATGTTATCTAACATTCATTGAGTGCTTACTCTGTATATTAGTCAGGGTTCCCCACAGAAACAGAACTAATAATAAATATATATTTAATACATATGATTTATTATGAGGAATTAGCTCCCATGATTGTGAAGGCTGGCAAGTTCAAAATTTACAGGGCTGGCTGGCAGGCTGGAACCTGGGAAAGCCAGTGTTCCAGTCTGAGAGAGAATTCTCTCTCCTTTGGGGAGGCTGGTCTTTTTGTCTAATTCAGGTCTGCAAGTGATTGAGTGAAGCCTACTTACATTAGGGAGGGAAGTCTGCTTTACTCCAAATCCACTGATTTAAATGTTAATCTAAAATGCCAATTTAAATGTTAATCCAAAAACACATTCACAGTTGACACATACAATTACCATCACCCTCCATAAGTACTTCCATGCATTGTTGTTAGGTGCCATCCAGTTGGGTCCGACTGGTAGTGACTAACCCTATGTACAATAGAATGATACACTCTCCAACACTGTGCCATGCCCAGCACTAAGTCAGTGCTTCTCTGCTATTCATAGGTTTTTAATGGCAGGTTATTTCAAGAGTGGGTTACCGGGTCCTTCTCCCTAGACTGCAGCACCTGGTATTCCCAGGTGGTCTCCCATGCAAGTACTAACTAGAACGTCCCTGCTTCGCTTCCAAGATCAGGTGGAAATGGATGCCAGCATGCTATGGCTGCAGAGTTCTATGCATTAAGTCACAACAAGTAACATATTTAGAATAACTCTTTAATAAATAGAAACACTATTGTTAGGAACTGCTTTATTGTAATTAACAGTTTTTCATCTCTCTGTCCAAGTTCCAAGAAAATGTCTTGTTTTCTCTAAATTTAATTCTCTACTCCTGTGAAATAGACCCAGTACCTTAACTGAATTATGGAGCTCAAACTCTGACAAATTCCCCTGCTCAATTCCACATCTATACACTTTGCTTTGTGACTGACCATCCTTAACTTTTAAATTTCAATGTGTGCACTGTCCTAAAATGGAATTTCCCTGTTTCCTATGACCAGTGTAATATGTTTTTTAGGGTTGCCATAACAAAGTACCATAAACTGAGTGGCTTAAATAACAGAATTTATTTTGTTACATTGCTGGAGGTTGGGTGTCCGAGACCAAGTTTTGGTTTCTTCTGATGGCTATGTGAGATATTCTTTTCCACCCCTTTCCCCTGGCTTCTGGTGATGTGTTGGTGATCCTTAGCATTATAGGACTTGCAGAGGCATCACCCTCATCTCTGCCTTCATCTTCACAGGGTATTTCCCAGTGTGCCTGTCTCTGTGTCCACATTTCCCCTTTTTATATGGACAACAGTCACATTGTCCAATTGATGAGGGCCCACTCTAATGACCACATTTTAATTTGATTAACTCTGTAAAGATCCTATCTCCAAATAATGTCATATGCTGACGTACAGGGATTAGGATGCAAACCTTTTTTGGGGAGACACAACTCAACACATAGCAATCAATAACAATCTTCAGGAACAGAATGAGATATGGAGGTAATTTGAAACTATAGAGTACCATGTGTGTAGCAGGTTACATTAATTTGCGAAACATTTTAAAAGCTAGGTATATCTCACCCATAATGGTACATAAATAATATGGTGAGTGCAGAGGATGTCAAGCAACATGATGTGGGAACTGTCAAGGAAGGTCATAGTAAAAAGGAATATTTGCTCTTGAGAAGACTGAAGAATGACTTTCTATTTATGAAATTTTGGTACATCTCTACTAAGAATAGGATGAAGGCCAAATACTAGGAAGAATGTTTTGATAATGAAGAATGTTACATATGAAAGCATTCTATTGAGGAGAATTAAATAATCTTGGCTGGAAGTTTTAGGATTATGAGCTTTATGTTATGACTCAGAAAAAGGGAGGTAATATTGTTAAAGAATGATCCCTCAACAAGAATAGACGTCTCCCATTTGTATCGTATTTACTATAGAGTTAGACATGTTGTGACTTAAAAAAAATTTTTTAGCTTTTAATACCTTTGACCGGGATTAATGTCAATGAAACACCTATTTGCAATTAGTGTCCTCAGATGAGCTGTAAACATACTATGTTTGTGGAATTAATTAACACATTAATTCATTCCATTTCAATCTGTGCAAGGCACTGAACAAGACAATGGATAGAAAGAGAAATGTTATACCTATATTTCCTGCAATAATTTAGTCTTGTGGGGAAAACAAATTAGAAAACAAAATATAATATAACAATTCAACAATCTGAAAAATGGAATGACAGTTATGTGCTGTTTTATGGTAGGTGTCAGGAATACAGTACTTAAAAGATCTTTACAGTGTTTCCCCTTGTGACATTATAGTCTAGTGTGCTGGGGGATGCAGGGAACTGATAAACAAGTGAACAGACAACTTGTGGTAGAGGCTCAGATGAAGGAAGTAAATAATAGAATGGTGTACATGGGAGAGAAATTAAACCAAGCTGGAAAGTGGCTCACCAATTTATAATTTATATCGAACTATTTCAGTACATTTTGGGTTTCTTGGAAGTAGAGGTCAGGTTTTATATCAAGCAAGTTATTAATTTTTCTTAAGTGTGACCGGGCTGAACCAAAGAAAGCTAAGCCTAGTGACAGCAATGGGAGAATCCTTTTAAAAATTAAGAGCCACCTTATTATCAATGATTGCATCCAGTAGAAGCTCCTGCAGAGTTCAAAAGGAGAGTCTGGCTTGGTGTTTCCTTTAAAGTTCATTTTACTAAAGGATAAATGCAAGCAAGAGATCATGACATTTTGAGGTCAAAAAACTCTTAAAATTCCCATAGGAATAATTTTCACTAACGTATTGTGATTTATGTTATAATTTGTGCTTTTAATTACCTGATTGCCAGGGTGGCCATTTTGAAATCTAAATTGCTAATTAGGAATAATTAGTGAGCAAATTATCCATTATTGTGTGTTTTGCTCTTGAAAAATATAGCAATTTGATTTGTTTTTAAACAGATCTTTACTTGCTAATGTTAACATATGTTGGTTATCTTTAAAAAATAAAGACAAAGTGAAGGAGATTTCAAGTAAGGTTCTTACAGTAGGGTCTTGTTTTCATAATAAACCCTGAACCATCTGCTGACTCCATTCCATGCCTGTGTCCTGCTTTTCTTTCTAGAATTCACAGTGGAGATGAATGAGGGAGTGGCTGGCTACTGGTGCCATCCTCTCCTGCACCTCTGGGGAGATTTATTGTTTGTTGGTGCCTCTCTCAGTTATACCAAGGCTTCAAGATAATGCAAATAGCAATCCCTTTGCTCCTCAAGCTCAGGAATAGGATATGAAACTTAAATTGTAAATCATACAATGTGCTTATAGACACCTTGGTCTTCTAAAAATGGAAGAAAGAAAGAAAGAAAGAAAGAAAGAAAGAAAGAAAGAGGATGAGAAGTTTACCTTTTAATTTGTAATACTTTGTAATTTGCTTTTTAGAGGGTGAAGTAATCACAATGGAAGATAAAAAGGGTAAAAATGCCACCAGTAACCAATTTTCATATTTAATTTGAAGTAAAGAATCATCTGTAGCTGAAGGTTGAATCCAATGCCATGATGCTCTTTGAATCCTTCTGAGAAATGATCATGGGTAATAGTATCATAGAGCAGAGAGCATACACAAATTAGGGGGAAGAGAAAATTAAGACATGGGAAATATTCTGGAATTGACTGATCATTTATCTGGCTAGATGATTCCAAGCAGAATCCTAGAGACCATTTCTTATCACAACTGAATCTTTAAAATTCCCAACTTCATCTTCCTGATGTAGCATCTGCATCAGTGTTATCTTTAAAGTATTAGTTCTTAATCATCTTCATCTTAAAACATTTTTGAGGCTGCTACTAGCCTCCATTTTACCATTTTATTCATTAAGAGAAATAAATAAATGAACATCCTCAAATAAACTATGTTGAGTGGAGTTACACTGTATTTTTAAAAGAATTTATTATTGTTGTTAGGTGCCTTTGAGTCGGGTCTCACTCATAGTGACCCTACGTGCAACAAATCAAAACGCTCTCCAATACTCTGGTACTATGTCAGTGCTTCTTTGCTATTCATAGGATTTTCAATGGCTGATTGTCTTGGGGATTGCTTCAAGAGTGGGTTGCCACATCTTTCTCCCATTTTGGAGGTGCTGGGAGTTGAATCTAGGGCCTCAGAGAGAGCAGAGCAGCACTCTACCAACTGAGCTAACCCGCAGTAATGGGTTTCATTATGGCCTTTTCATACATGTGTATAATGTACTTCGATCGTATTTACCTCCAATTGTCCCCTCTTGTCTCTTCTTTCCCCTCCCACTGGTCCCTTTCTTCTTCCCAATTAGTTTCCTTTCTTGGTGTAAAGGTGGCCTCTTCAATAAATGATGCTGGGAAAAGTTAATATCCATATGTAGAAGACTGAAACTAGATTTCTATCCCTCACCCTGTACAAAAGTCACTTCAAAATGAATCAAAGACCTTAATGTAAGCCCTGAAATTTTTAACTACTGGGGAAAATACTTCAAGATATAGGCATAAGCAATGACTTTCTGAATAGGACTTCAATAGCTCAGGAAATAATAGCAAGAATTGACAGATGGGATTGCATCAGATTAAAAAGCTTCTGTGCAGCAAACAATTACCAGAATGAAGAGATAGCCTACAGAATTGGAGAAAATCTTTGTTCATCTGACAGGGGATTAATATCTAGAATATAGAAAGAAAAAAAACCTGACACTGTGGTTTTTTTAAATTGAATTTTGGGAAAAGTCATTTTGACATAGTGAATGCCAACCAAGTGTGAGAAAGAACTTATTAAATACTGTTACTTTTTGTACACATAATGAAGGGTTATTAAATCATTTGGATGTAGAAGTTCATGAGAATGTCTAGCATACATTTTGCCTGTTGTGGTTCAGGCCAAATGGATACCTGACTCCGCTCTCACAAGTTTCTCAGAGGATCTCTATCTCCACAAGAGATACGTGATCTTCACATTTTGAGAAACACCTTAGCAGAGGTAAATGAAGTAGCTTTGATTCCAGATGTTGTGTTAGTTCCAAAATGACTATCATGGCTTAAAAAGGACTTAGATATTTCTCTGATAAAGGATAGAGAAGCTCATTGGGAAAGTGTTTACTTTGGGTCTTAGTGATTAACAAACTAGATAAACAAAGACCCTCAATAAGTGACTTGGAGTTCTAGAAAAAGGAAGTGAACACCGAATAAATGGAATAATTATAAATACCAGAGAAGTTAAATCTATATATCATATGGGAGATGCCCTTATATCACTCATGTTACAAATATTTTTTTCCTGCCTTAGGCAGAAGACAGGTGGAACTTGTGTTCCTTCTTTCCCCTTCAGCATCTCCTGGGGATTCTTGAGAAATGGCTTCTCTGCTCTGTTCACTAGAATGTGATTGTCTAATAGTAGCTGTGGTGACATTCTGACAGTCACACAATTTCCTTCTGTAAGCTTGTAAAAGTGCCTGCCAGTAACCCAGTGGCATTTCTACTGTAAAATCTTAAGGCCAACTCTTTCCTTTCTTCCTTATTTTCTTGGTTTCAAATATATTTCTCATCGCCAATGGAAATAAAAATGAGAAATTAGAGAGCAATGGTATCACTTGTCTTTCTTCGTTAGTAAAGGGCTCCTTAGTAAAGTGAACTCACACAGGATACAGCAATTTCATAGGGCAGTTAATCATCCTGACTTTCATGCCAGTTGTACCAGCTACAGTCAATCTTGTGGCTTTTGTTAGTGTCTTCCTGCCCAGATAAAATAAAAATCAAACCTGAGTTATAGAAAGACACTCTCAGGCTACTTTACTAGAGTATACCAGCACTGACTATAAATCACAATGCTGTCTTCTGTTACCTTTAAATATGGGTGGTTTTTTTTTTTTTTTTGTAGCAATCTTTATTGCCTCTCAATTGCTCTGAGTCTGAAATCCAAGTCATGTGAATAAATTAGGTGTGGCTGTTAGAAGTGGCCCTTCAATACCATAGTACATATTCCTTGGTTTCTTTACAGTGCTATCAACATTACTACTTTTATTTATTTATTTTTGTTTGTGAATTCATAGCAATTCCAGAAGTTAAGTTCTTTGCTTTTGGGGGAGAGAAAATAGTTTACACAACTCATGTTGGGCCATACCAATCATTAAATGTTCTTATGAACTATGTACATAGTCGTAAATCATTCATAGTAGGCATCCAGACATTTACATATTTGAAAGGGCTTATAGTGTCCAAGTGACTATAATAAGAAATTTTCACCAATGTAAAATCAAACAATTAGAAAAACTATAAAATCAGCATGGACAATTGTTCTTAATTATAGCTTTATTGAAAGAATCTCAAATCCCCCAAAATATACTCATTGAAAATATACAATTCAGTGAAGATTTAGTATATTCATAGAGTTGGGTAACTATCACAACAATAACATTAGCAAGCTTAATCATCCCCAGAAGAAACTGTATACCTATTTATACCATTACTCAGTCCCCTACTTGCCACCCCATTCCCTAGGTAGCTATTAATCTATATTCTATCTCTATGGATTTGCTTATTATGGAAACTTCAAATAAATGGAACAATGTGGTCTTTGTGACTGGCTTCTTTCACTTAGCCTAATCTTTGCAAGGATCATCCCTATTGTAGCATAAATCAGTGCATTACTGTTTTATTGTTGAATAATATTCCTTTTATGGAATATATATTTTGTTTATCCATCAGTTGATAGGTATTTTGGTTTTCCTACTTTTGTGTATTGAAAATAATACTTCTGTGAACATTTGCTTTCAAGCTTTTGTATGTATGTACATTTTCATTTCTTGTGGGTCTATACCTAGGAGTGGAATTGCTGGATCATATGTCAACTTTATATTTAACATTTTGAGGAATTTTTAGGCTATATTCCAAAATGGATGCATCATTTTATGTTCCCACTAGCAGTGTATGAGGGTTTGAATTTCTCCACACGTTTGCAACACATATTATCTGCTTACGGTTTTTGTTTGTTTGTCATAGCCATTCTACTGGGCATGAAGTGGAATCTCATTGTGTTTTTGATTTGCATTTCCCTAATACCTAATGCTCATTTCATGTGCTGGTTGGCCATTTGTATGTCTTTTTCTTTGGAGGAATGTGTATGCAGATCCTTTGCTAATTTTAAAATTGAGTTATTTGTCTTTTTATCATTGAATTATGAGTCCTTTATATGTTCCAAATACAAATCCATTATCAGATATTTGATTTGCAAAAATTTTCTCATGTTCAATGGATTGTGTTCCTACTTTCTAGATGGTGTCTTTTAAACCTGAAAGTTTTTAATTTTGATGTCCAGTTTGCCTATTTTTTTGTGATTGCTGCTTGTGCTTTTAATTTGAAATCCAAGTTTTTGAAACTAGTTGTGATATGCAGAATTGGACACAAGGATAGGCTTTACTGTTACAGTCCTATTTTTTAAATTTCACCTGTATCCTTAACAAATTAATTAGGCATCTTTAGCTGCAGTTTCTGATCTGTAAGAGTGGATATATTACCTAGATTTATCCCTTGAATTATTATAGGTATTGGATGAAATAATGTAAGTGAAATACTTAGAATTTTGTGGGGCTGTTATAATACTCTTCTAATGTTAGCTATTATTATTGTTATAATTCCAGTAATAAACTCTGTTGCTCTCAAAATTTAAACAAAGTATATATGAAGAAGCACATAATAATGTACAGTAGTATTGCTTTATAGATAACATTGAATTTGGCTCCCATGAAAACCAGGTGTAGTAGTCATGGTAGTTATTATCTCTAGTAGGACTTAGAGCAGAGAGATACTAAGAGTTTTTTCAAGGCCACGTGTCTGGGAAATGATTGAGACGGAATTATAACTCAGGGTTGTCTTTTCTTCTTAAAAATCTCTAGTTCAGTTTTCTCAGTATTAGATTTATAGAAGTCAGGAATTGGGCTTTATATTCTTCAAGAGGAAGTATTGCTCAGGACATCCATTTCAAGAAAGAAAAAGTGATTTCATGGAAAATTAACACTGATGGTAAGTATTATATGAAAATCATGGAGCTAGAACATATTTGACCAGAAGGTTGTGTTTGTGGTTAACCACAGCAATTAATACATTATATGCACAGTAACCCTTCTTTCATTTAAAAGACCTCTCTTCCATTCCTAAAGCTGTATGCTGATTCTTATACATTAGAGATGATAGTGAAACTATCTCAAAATATCTACTCTTTTCTTTTCTTTTCTTTTCTTCTCTTTTCTTCTCTTCTCTTTTCTTTCTTCCATCTTTTTTCCCCCTTTGGATAGGGTCTTGCTGTGTAGCCCGAGCTACCCTTGAACTCATGATCCTCCTCCTGAGGCTCTCAAATGCTGGGGATACAGATGTACACCACCACACGTGGCTCAGGTATTTTCTTAATATGTTGGTGTTTCTAGTATATTTATATTTACAGGTATCTCACAAAATCAGTAGATAGTTTTTTTTTAAATTTGAAGTTTGGACTCACTAGGCATGAATTAATTTCCATTAGATTTTACTTTGCTTGGCTCTATAATCAACACCTGTGGAAGCAGCAGTCAAGAAATCCAAAGAC
>VMDO01009085.1:26185-79592 GCA_007922755.1 Pedetes capensis
AACTGCGTCTTACATATTTCGGACATGTAGTCAGGAGAGAACAATCCCTGGAGAAGGACATCATGTTTGGAAGAGTGGCAGGTCAACGGAAAAGAGGAAAACCCTCCACCAGATGGATTAACACAGTGTCTGCAACAATGGGCTTAAACATAAATAAGATGGTTTGCCTGGCACAGAATCGGCAAGTGTTTCGATCTGCCGTACATAGGGTCGCTATGAGTCGGACTCGACTCGACGGCACCTAACAACAACAACAACAACATATGGTTATAAATCTTCGGCCTCTAGAAAATTTTGCGAAATTGGTTTGTAGTTTTTCTGTTGAGTAGCAACTACTCAGCTGTCCAGATCTTTGGAAATTCATTGACTAGTTTAGCAGTGTTTTACCCATCAAGAAAAAGATAAAGAACTTCTTTTAATTCCCTTTGTAAAATAAGAGACTCATAAATAATTAGCTCTCAAACTCAAGCATGCACAGAATTCCTAAAAGTTGATCAAGGTGACCTAGTGGTTATTGTTTATACATTCTCCATTTTGTGGAGAAGTAGCAAGTGATGTGTGTCATGTTATCTGGCAACTATGCCAAGAGTTGGTATTGAACCCAGGCTCCTTGGTGAGAGACAGATACTTGGGGCTGTCTATGAAACTGAAAGGCACTCAAGGAGCCTTAGGCAGGTCTGACCTGCTTTATTCTGGGATGTTTCTCTCTATGCTACCAGTGCTGGTGGAGGACCTTATAAGGCTTTTATACAACAATGACTGATTACCAAATCAGTGCCTAATCATGTCACGATCACACAGGATGTGCAGCATAGTCTTACATAAGACAGCAGTATTGTGTGCATATGGGCAGTTGTACAACCAGGATTCAGCGTGGTGTCAAAGGCACATGTGTTAGCCAGGGGCACATGCATTGTCAGAATGTCCTGTTATCTCAGCCTGTTTACATTATCCTCTGGGTCAGCATGACCTGACCCAACACAATGCTAAGTACCTTATGGAATGAGAGGAGAAGGAATTACCAATGTGACCCCAGTGCTGTGATTTTAGATTGAATTATTGAAGCTTATGTGTTTTACACAGCACTTTTGAGAGCTAGATTCTATTTTCTCAAGTTTTAGTTTCACTAAAATTATTTCAGAAAAATACATATGCCTATGAGATAACTTTGAATCTAGTTGACAAAAACAATTATAGCATTCAAAATGTTATTTATATGAGTTTTTAAAAATTTTTATAGAGATTTGGTAACTTTTAGTCATAAATCCACCCTCTCCATCATAACCTTTTATCAAAATAACTAAAGCAAAATAGCAGAGCTATGCTCCATGAGTTTGGGTTGTATTATCACAATTTGTTCATGTGATTTCCCCCTCTTTCTTCTGCCTGTGATTAGCATTTCCTTGGTTGGTTGTGTGAGGCCTGTTTCAAACTCATGGTAAATTTAATGGATGTTAAAAAAATTTCTGTTGTATTTGAAATTTTTCTATCTGATGTAGTATAATCATTTTCTACTTGGTTTTGTAAGTATTAATTATTTCATGTAAAAAGGAAAAAGGTCATGACTTTTTGAGTGCATTATCATGCCAGTTTTGGGGGAGAAATGCCATGTAATTAGTGGTTTGAGTTTGCTTTAATTTAGTTTAATTGAATCTGGTGGTTATTAGGTGCTATCGAGTGAGGTCCAACGCATAGCAACTCTCCTAGGGTTTTCAATGGCTGATTTTTTGAGGATTGCTTTGGGAGTGGATTGCCACATCCATCTGTTTTTGTGGTGCTAGGGATTGAACTGAGGGCCTCAGAGAGTGTAGAGCAAGGCTCTACCAATTGAGCTAAACTCCAGCCCCTCAGTTTGGTTAGTTAAACAAAAAGTAATATTAAATACTTTGAAAGCGTGATTGTCTTATACAAACAAAATCATTTTGACTTGAAATGATCTGATATCTGACCTTCATCTTAAGTTTTAGCAGGTGAAAATGTCACATGCCTCTGTTGGATTAATAAAAGTCAAATGTCAAATAGAAAAATGATTATAAGCTTTAATTATGTGGTGAAAATCAAAGCTTTAATAGTGGTTAAAATTTGCAAATTCTTTTCATCATAAGGAATTACAAGTCAGTCTATACAAAAATTGGAAGTTTGAAGAAGTGGAATGAACTAAATACACTATTCTCATGTATGTGTGTGTGTGTTTAAAAAATCAAATGGTAGCATAGTTTTTCCCTGAAACCTGAAGTCTCTTATGGTTAAGTGAAAGAACAATGAATGTATCTGGGATGCTAGGCATTTTTCAACATGAGTGTAAAACTTAACGACTTCTAGAAATCTGTGTACTTTATGAGTTTCTGCTAATTAATGATTAGCTAGTTTCTATTAGTAATAGCCAGAATTTTGAAAACTGTTAGAGTTTCTAAGACCAATTTATAAGTCCATTGTTCATACATAGTAACTGATTATGAATGAAGGAGAAGGGTGAGATCAGTTAGAGTCTTTTTCTTTCTGTTCCCAGTGCCATTACATTTGTTCTAAGACTTTCAAATATCTAATAGTCAGTAATCTGTGGAAACTGGCTCTTTCTAGCTAAGGTGAATGTTAAATAAGTAGGAAGCTTTTGATCTGGCTGTTAACTATGTTGTTAGGTGTCTTGGAGTTGTGTCTAACTCATAGTGGCCCTCACATGGTTTTCCATGGCTGTTTGTTTCAGGATTGCCTCTGGAGTTGATTGCCATGTCCTTCTCCCATTTTGGCAGTGCTAGGAATCAAACCTGGGACTTCAGAGATTGCAGAGTGGCACTCTACCAACTGAGCAAAATCCTAGCCCCTTGGCTGTTAAATATAGCCATTATTAAACATCAAATTATTTAAACTTATAATTAAATACAAAGTATGATAAAAATATGGTGAATGTTTAAATTAAAAATCTTATAGTAAAAAATACATTGCCATTAATCTCCCCTCAAAGCACTCCTTCTATCTTCAAATACACTTATTCCATCATTTGGGCCACTTTGCTGAAGCAGTTCTCAGAGTCCTCTTTCATGAGGTCTTCAGTTGCACTGTTGTGGCTGCCTTCATGTCCTGAATTGACTCAAACCACTTATCTTTCTTGTTCATTTTGACTTTGAAGAAGAGCCAGAAGTTTCACAATGCCAGATCTGGTGAATTAAGGTGGTTGAGGACATACCATAATGCTTCTATTTGACAGAAATTGCCGTACCAGAGTGATGTGTGGCATGCAACATTGTCATGATGGAGGATGAAACTAAAGACATGAGAAAGAGGACTTCCAGATCTGCTTCAGAAAGTGGCAAGAATGATGGGATATGTGTGTTTGAAGTAGGCAGAATATTTTGAGGGCATTCATGGCAATGTGCCTTTTACTGCAATAACTTTTTTTTTAAAAAAATTAAATATTCACGGTATTTTTTGATCACACTACATAAATCATATTAAAACAAAGATTAAAAAGTTATCAATTTCTAATTTTTTTACATTTTACTGTTACTATGAAATTGAGGTTATTTGTTGTATCTGAGGGGTGGATATGCTATATTATAATATGCAAATGTGTATCTTTTCCCAACTCTGTGTTAAATGACTTCATATTTGGTAGCTTGAAATTGATCATGATGAGAGTATTTACACCACAGAAAATGGCCAGTGACATAGGCGAGGTGTTGCTTTTGTTTTCCAGGGAAGGGACTATTGAATATTTGCCTGCACACCACACCCCTGCCTGCAGCCTGATAGCTTTAGTTATCCTACTTTCAGAGTCTCCTCCCAGCTAGGTGTCTAGCAACCCACCATGCTTGTTGTTGTTGTTGTTGTTAGGTGCCGCTGAGTTGGTATCTGGCTCTTAGCGACCCTCGTAGGGTTTTCAATGGCAGATTGTTTCGGGATTGCCTTGGGAGTGGATTGCCAGGTCCTTCTCCCATTTTTGCAGAGCTGAGAATTGAACTCAGGACCTCAGAGACTGCAGTGCAGCACTCTACCAACTGAGCTAAATCCAGCCCCCACCATGCTTAATTTTCTTAAATAAGAAAAACTAAACATGGTAATGAATGAATGTAGAAGAATTTGGAAAGATTTTTGGCATTTAATAATTCAGACAAGTTTAGCATCTCTCAATACCATTTCTTTTTCCTCAGAAGAGGGCAATGATCACTTTTGATTCTACCTATTTAAAAGGATTTTCAAATTAAAATTCCAACATGCTCATGGTTGTGAAAGCTTTTTGGAAAGTGCTGTTGTTGTTCAGTGCCTTGGAGTCGGGTCCAACTCATCTTGACCCTGTGTACAGCAAAGGAAACACTACCAGCACTGTGCCATACCTGGCACTTTTGTCAGTGCTTCTCAGCTATTCCTAGGGTTTTCAGTGGCTGATTATTTTGGGGGTGGGTTGTCAGATCCTTCTCTCAAGCCTACAGCACCCAGTATTCCCAAGCAATCTCCCATCCAAGGACTAACCAGGCCCAATCCTGCTTAGCTTCCAAGATCTGATGAGATTAGACACCAAGATGGTGCAGGCTTGGAAAGTGCTATATACACAGAAATTTTTATTAGTAGTAAACTCTTGCTTCACTTTTTCACTTCTTCAAATTTATAAAGGCTCATAAACTAAATCATACCCTGAATTGCTGTCTCAGATTTTTCCCAATTTACCTGCCACCTGTGTTTCCAACTTTACTTTCTAGTCTGTGGGATACACGAGCAGTGAGTAGCAGGAAGGTGTGCAGTCCCTTTCTCAGATCATGCCCACTGCAGGCATGTGTGAATATAACTCTTCTCTTCCTGCCTGATCTGTTTTCATTATTGTTCTCTTAGAAAAATGACCACTGGATTGAACTGGGCTATGAGGATCAAACATAATTATTTTCTTTTATTAAGAAGGCACTGTTATAATGCAAATTTGGAAGTTAATGGAAAAAAGTGATATTAAACCATAGTCTCTCATTAATATCTTAGCAGAAATAATTGATGAAGATGCTTAGTCTTAGGGATGGGCCCAAGGTCAGATGAATCTTAATGAAAGACAAATTGTAGAAACATCAGGAATATGGGGCTGGGCCTACTGAAGAAGCCAGGGATTGAGGAAATATAAAGAAGTATCTAGACAGTTAGTTGGGAAGAATGAGAGTGGACCAGAGAGTCATCTGCAATTTTTCCCTAGAACATATTTGCATTTAGTGTAGCATTTCTTCTTTTTATTCTGAATGGCTTTGCTGGAATATTTTTCCTATCATGAGTTTATCTTGCTTCTCAGATAATGATTTTTGGTAGTTTAGCATATATTTGTCTACAGCCATACCACCTTGACATTGGATACCATCTGATCTCAGAAGCTAAGCAGAGTCAGGCCTGGTTAGTCCTTGGATGGGAGACCACCTGGAAATAATGGATTCTATAGGCTTGGGAGAAGGACCTGGCAGCCCACTCCCCAAACAATCTGCCATTGAAAACTATGAATAGCAGAGAAACACTAACAGTGCCAGGCATGGTACGGTGTAGGGTAGTGTTTTATTCTGTTGTACATAGGGTTGCTATGAGTTGGACGTTGACTCCACAGCACCTAACAACAACAACAACAACAACAACAACAACGACAACAACAACATGTATTTGGATACATTACCAAATACTGTAGTCTCAATGACAACAACTTTTAGAATTATCTAGAGCAAATAAAAAGGCTGAAGGAGAAAGCATAGATTTCGGTATCACTAAATCCAAGTTCAATTCTTTCTTCAATAAGTTCATGAAATTTCACCTAGGAAAGGTTTAATTCTTTCAAATTTTTTTTAGAAGTTTCTCTTTGAACATGAATTATTTTATAATTCTCCTTCCCTTCCCTCCTTTTCTTCCTTCTCTTTCTTCTTAGATTTTATTGTCTTGGTGAAGGTTAGAAGCAACACATTTAAAATACTACAGTACCTGGTTTAATTATTTCCCATGGTAGCTTCACTAATTTCTACTATAAATTGTTATTTATTAGATGCCTAGAAGGAAAAATGTGTTTAACTGAGGTAGGGTAAGGAGACACAACATAAGAAAGTTAAGAGCCCTACCCTCATATGATGATGCAGACATGATAATTCAGTCAACAAGTTGATGTAAACTACTTACTCTGTTGTTGTTGTTGTTGTTGTTAGGTGGCATTGAGTCTGTGTCCGACCCATAGCGACCCTGTGTATCATAGGTGAAACACTATTGTCAGTGCTTCTCTGCTATTCATAAGGTTTTCAGTGGCGGATTGATTTTTGGGAGTGGGTTGCTGGGTTCGTCTCCCAAGCCTGCAACACCTGGTGTTCCCAGGTGGTCTCCCATCCAAGTACTAACCAGGCCAGATCTTGCTTAGCTTCTGAGATCTGACGGGATTGGATGCCAGAGGGCTATGGCTGTACGCACTTACCTTGTAGCCATAGTCGATTCCTTTAACATCTCATTACTGAGTACTTTGTGCTATAGTAACAAAATTATAGAAGAATGTTGATTAAGTGTCTGTCTTCTGTTTAGTACCTGTTTTCTCTCTTGGGAAGCATTATCCTATAGGATATAAATTCTGGTATTCACATAAGTTGACTTATTTTATTCTGATATTTATGTATGCAGACAATATTTTCTACATACCAGAAAATTTTAATTATTGTCAGACTCCATGTCTATGTGGGAGGCTAAATCAAGTGAATATATTTATACCTGCTTGTCCTCTCTTTGTTTTAGCTGGACCACACCAATTTTGAAGAAAGGGTATAGACAGCGCCTGGAATTATCAGACATATACCAGATCCCTTCTGCTGATTATGCTGACAATCTATCTGAAAAGTTGGAAAGGTATGTACTTGTACATGGTTTATTAGTTGAAGAGAGACATTTATATTATTAATTATTTAGAAAATAGAAGACTAACATCTTATAGGGCTTAATTCTTAAAATGGCATATTTAAAATAGGTACATCTTATATTCTTACTGAAATCTTGACCAGTTCAAGAATTGAGCAATGAAATCATGAAAGGAAAATAATCATTTTCTTGAGAAATGACTTTTTTTTTGCTGAAAGATATATATTTACATTTTGAGAATTTACCTGTCTTTAAAGACTGAGATAGATTTTGTGAAGACTAAAGTAAGGTCTTCTTGTGAAGACTAAAGTAAGCAAATTATATATATATATATATATTTTTTCTTCCAAAGTCTTTTAATTAATTAATTTAGCTGTACTTGGGGATTGAACCCAGGGCCTTGCATGTACTTTGCAAGTGCTCCACCACTAAACTGCATGCCCAGCACATTTTTTGTTTTGTCTTGAGTCAGGGTCTCACTAAATTATGCAGGCTGCCTCTGGCCTTGAACTTGCAATCCTCCTGCATACTCTTCCTGAAACTGGGATTATTGTACCACTGTGCCTATTTTATTTTATTTTTTTGTAGTGGTAGGTATGGAACTCAGGGCCTTGTACTTGCTAGCAAAGCGCTCTGCCAGTAAGCTACATTCCTAGCCCTTGGATTTTTGAGACAGGGTCTCACTATGTAGTCCAAGCTGGCCTTGAACTTGTGATCCTCTGCTTACCAAATGCTGGGATTATAGGAATGTGCTACCACACCTGACTTGCTTTCAAAATCTGTGAATACAAATGTACTTTCTGGAAAATCTTAAGGTAATGGCTATTGGATGTCAAATAATGTAAAAATTTCATTTTTTAAGTATGTATCAAATGTCAAATATAACATCTCTCAGCTGCTGTGAGAGACAAGTATTTTTATCTCCATACTATAGAAGAGCAGACTGAAGCACAGAGAGGTAATGTAGTTTGGGAGCTAATGAATGATGGAACTATGGTTCCAGTGCAGGTCTGTAATGCTAACCACTGAGAATGGTTTTTACCACCGTACCAAACTTCTCAGAGTCCCACTTTCTGAGAGTATTAGTTAGGAACCTTTTGACTGCCAGTGACAGGAGCTCAAATAACTAGCTTAAGTAAATAAAAAGAGGCAATGTATTGGCTCATGAGGCCTAAAATATGTAACTGCCTAGGTGGTAAATTGGCCTAAGGGAATCGAGACCAGGGACTCAAATATCAGCTGGTGGCATTTTCCCTGTGCTGATTTGGTCTGTTCTTCAGACTAGCTTCCTCCGCCAAACAGGAAAAATTCAGAGACTCTCAAGTATATGCTCACCCCGCTGGATCAATCACAATCTATGAAAGAAGGAGGCTGGGTCTTGTGCTAGTAGCCCAGGATCAGATACCAGATAAGAAGGGTAATGGGGGACACATGGTAGCCGTTGCACCAAATTTTAAAAATTGAGTAGATTTATACTTTATTTACCTTATTTTAATTAAATTCATCCTCCCCCCCAAAATATTTTGCCATTTCCAAGGCAACAGAAAATGTTGGACATTATTTATCTTGATTTTATTCAAAGAATTAGGCCAGTGGGACTAACAGATTCACATTTCCAAGATCAATGGCTAATTTCTATTACTGAACACTTGTGTGCCAGGAAGTCTAGGATATTTGGGAGTTTTGTTCGGTTTGATCTGTTTTGTTTATGATATATCCTCATATGCCTAGAATGGGACCTGGCATATAGTACCTACTCAATAAATATTTGCTGAATGAATGAGTGATTGAATGTGAAATGGCTAGCATTATACAAAAAACTTTAATTGCTAGAGAGAGAAAATATATAAACATAATACATTGTAGATATATCAGCAAATTCAAAATAATATGGTAGGTCATTGTGTAAGTTCTGAATGAATACTGAAGGAAAAAGTAATCAAAAGTAGTGCTAAGTTAATTGAGAAATGTATGCTCTAGCTTTTTTTTAAACAATCAAATAGCGGACATACAACTGAATTTGAAGAATTATCTGGACTAACATTTTTTTTTTTCTCCTACATTTTCGTTGTGTCCTATTTTGATTCAGTTTTTAAAATGTACCTATTTTGTTCCAGGTCTGCAACTCTGTGCCATCATAAGTCCATAATTTCTAATCTTTGTTATAATAATTATTTTTATTATTATGCATCTTTTCTTCACCCTATTATTCACTTCTTTTCTTACAAAATTTGTATTTGGAATTTATTGAAACCTCTGGAAAAGTGGCATGCTGTTTATAGTACTTTGTACATCTGCACCCTTGCAAAGTGACTTTGGCCTCACATTTCTTAAGTGCCTTGTGATCAAGGCTCTCAGGTTGTTGGTGTGTGGTTGAGTTTCTCTGCTCAAATTTCTGGCCATGCAGTTGAATCTGCTATGTCATTGCAGTGTGAAAGACCACATATCCATTCCATGATTGTAACTAAGATATGAATTTGTAAGTATAGAACTCCTTCCCTAGTGAACTGGGCCTGTTATGGTACTGCTAGGTCCATATCAACTATTCCTGCTGCCAGTTCCTTCTGTTAGGCTATAAATTGTTCAGGTTCCACCTATTATTAAAAAAAAGAAAAAAAAAAACCTCTCCAAACTTTCGTTCTTCTCAAGTCATTACTTCATTTTGTTCTCCTTTCATAGCCAATAGTTCTTTGCTCTCCTATTCTCTACACTTGTTTACCAATCATTTCCATCTCAGCTCCCTGAAGTATGGCTTCTACTTCTACCATGTTTTTAAAACTACATAGACCAGGGAGACCACTTACTTATCAAATATAATGACATCTTCCTACATTACTTCACTGTTGTCCACTTTACCTTGAAATCATTTCTTTGGCTTATTTTCCACCTCTATTTCCTGGCATTTCTATTGCAATCATTCCTTTGATAGAGAGGGGGATTTTGTCCCATATTTAGTTTCATACTCTATTTGAGTCACTAAATATTAATAGATAGGCAAGCTCCATGTGGGTTAATTGAAAGTGGGGGAGAATGTAGAAATGTAGATAAATAGGAAAGGGTAGCAAGGTTTTATAGATAGGGTCTCATTAGCAAGATTCTGGGTGAAGCCATGATATGTGAACGGAGACTGCCAAGCTTGTCCTTAAATCTCAATTGTATGTTTTCCCTTTAGAATGACATAGAACCATGTTTAGTTACAGTAACTTGATAGTAATGGGAATAGCTGTTGATGAAATACAAAGCCTTTTTTTCCTAATTCTTTGGTCCTTGCTTGTGGTTTATAGAATTTTCATCTATGCACAATTTGAAAATAAGATGAGGGTAACATTAACATAAGACTTTTATTAGCAGAGAGCAGTGGCAATAACAGCTAAAATCAGCTGATGTTCCTATAGTATTTTAAAGTAATAGATTTTAGTCAGTTTTCATATTATTTAATTATATTCTTACTATTAAAATATACAATATTATTTTGTTCCATTTTTTCAAAGATTGTTACTCTAATAACTAATTTTATTAGATGAAAATGAAGTTTGATGATGTTTCTTATTTGTACTTTTAAAAAGTCTGATAGATTTTTCTTATGTTAAATTACATTAAAAATCCACCTGATAATTTGATTTTGATTTGATAGTTAAATATTGTAATCTGCCACAGTTCTAAGCAGCTAAGGATCAAGAGGTAAAGGATAAAATGTTAGAATATTTACATGATTATTTCCTTTACCTTGTTCTAAGCACAAACAGTGTGCTCAATTTATTTGTTCACCCTTTCCATTGCTCTTAAGAAACCCATTATTTTCTTTAACACATACAATGCAGCCTTTTCATGAAATCAAATCCTTGCAGAGTGATATATGGGGGAGCATCAACTTCTGCCAAATACCTAGTTGAGCAGCTGGAGAAACTGCACAAGGTTTTGTCTCTTTAATCACTTAGGTTAATCTCCTTGGATATATACTTCTTTGGGAAAAAAACACTTATGGAAAATAGGGCAACTCAAATATTTATACCTGTAACTCATTGATCCCGTTTTTTATTCTTTTGCAGAGAATGGGATAGAGAGCTGGCTTCAAAGAAAAACCCCAAACTCATTAATGCCCTTAGGCGATGCTTTTTGTGGAGATTTATGTTCTATGGAATCTTATTATATTTAGGGGTAAGAATCTCATTTGTAAATATGATATGGATAAAATAATCATGCTTTTGTGTTTATAGAAGAATTAGGGCAACCTGGTGAACAGGGGTAAAAGTATAAAGGACTAATCCAACTCTAAATACTAAGAAACCACCTAAAACTATAGGAAAGACAAGTAAAAATCCTCTGATACTAAAATGTAATTTACATTTTAAAATGGGTCCAGTAGAATAAATTACTTGTTTTAAGATTATTTTCTGACATGGTTTCAAATCACATTGTCTTAGTAGTACATGAGATTACTGGTGACTTTATTTTCTTGTATTCAATGGGGGAATGTCAGGGAACAATGTCAGGAGAAGAATTAGGTCAAATTCAGTCTATTACATATGTGAAAGTTTATAATATTTTGAAATCATGTCTTTAAACTGAATTATATCATAGAAAACAGCAAAAATTTTAAATTTGACAGTGAGATACACTTACAATATATTTTCTCAGTATCCTCAGTATGAAGATACTTTAAATATCTCAGTATCATCAGTATGAAGAGAATGATACACCTGAAAACCTAGGCTTTGTGGTGTTTGGGGGCCTTGGATGTTCCCCAGCTACTCTTAAATGTGACTGTGATTTTTCATATCATCTGAGCTTCACTTGGAATCCTTGGCTGTTACCTATAAAAGGAGGTGACAAGTGGAAAATATGATTAGTCTTCTAGTAATGGCTGTGCACAGTATTGCTTTGGGATGTTATAAACCATATGGATTGACTTGCATTGGAATTGTACTGGTCTTTCTGCCTCAGGAATTAGAAGAGCCACAGTGTGTCCCCAGAATGCGATATGAGTTGCACTGCTTTAAGAGTTTTAGTTCATTCAGCACAAGAAAAAATTAATTAAAATTTTATCTTGATAAAGATTACTATAATTAGGTCCAGAATGTTTTCTAATGCTCTTGATAATCTCATAGAAGAAATATAGATCCATATATACATATTTATATTCATATATGTTATATTAATATGTTAATAGATCCATATATTGTACATATATTATGGATATATTATTTATGGAAGGTTCTATGGATCCATTTATATGGATCTACTATTTCAACAAGCCAAAGGAATTTCTTCTAGGAGATTGTGTATATGTGTATACATGGAACTTATATATTCTTATAGAAACCTACAAAAGTTTAGGGGTGAAAAATATTGTTGTTGTTGTTGTTGTTAGGTGCCGTCGAGTCGGTATCCGACTCATAGCGACCCTCATAGGGTTTTCAATGGCTGACTGTTTCGGGATTGCCTTGGGAGTGGATTGCCAGGCCCTTCTCCCATTTTTGCGGTGCTGGGAATTGAACTCAGGACCTCAGAGACCGCAGCGCAGTGCTCTACCACTGAGCTAAATCCCAGCCCTGAAAAATATTAGTAAATATTAATAAAGTAGCTCAAGAATTAGTTATCTTTTAAGATATATTTGAGATCTTTTTTTCTTTTTTTCTCCCTTTATTAGTAAATGATGATGGGGTACAGGGTAATACAGCATTGGCTTTTTGCATTATGCATCCTTTACATCACTTCTGGCTACATTTTCATCAACCCACAAGGTTTATGGAGCCTTATGGCTAATATGTAATAAAACTCAAATGCATATTTGGGTTATCCACCCCTATTTTTCCAATGTACTCGTGGAGTTGCACTGTTTACATTGAGATTGTCCTCTCCCCATGGTCATTTATTTTCAGTGAGAGCATCGAGACCTTTAGGAAACATTTTTCTTTTTCAGTCAGAATTCAGTAGTGCTAAGGATGAAGTCTACAGAGAATATTAAGGGACAGCAAAAATGGAGTAGGTATGAAGTGGGACTAAACTGCTCTTAAATTTCTCAAGATTAAAAATACCTGAACAAAAGAAATCTTAAAACATTTTGTGATATATTGATTATTCATGGGTGGCATGAAGTGAGAGGTGCTTCTGAGCTAATCTGAGCCCTGGGCTCCATCTTTGGAAAGAGCAGAACATTTGAATAGAAAGGTCTATTTCCACAGCTTAATTCCTACTGATAAATAATAGAATATTGGAGCTGGGCGTGGTGGCACATGTCTATAATCCCAGGGGCTTGGGAGGCGGAGCCTGGAGGATTGCAAGTTTGAGACCAGAGGAAGTCTATGTAATTTAGCGAGAACCTGTCTCAGGAAGTAAGGAAAAAAATAAATAAAAGGGCTGGGGGTGCAGCTCAGTGGTCCAGCACTTGCAAAGCATGTAGGCGTGAGGCCCCGGGATCAACCCCCAGTACCACAAAAAAAAAAAAAAAAAAAGAATATTGGTTAGGAAAGGACCCTCACAGGAAAAAACAACTGAAATGTCTATGGCAATAAGTCACAGAAAGGAAAATTTACACTGAGAATGGCACAGGTGTGGTAAGGCTATAGGTTTTTCACCCTGCTCCTAGAGAAAGGCCTCACTGAGACCACACAATTTTAAGTAATGAAACTATTGAAAGGTAAATATCAAAGAATTTAGATACTCACAGAGGCCATTTTGGTAAGTGCAGTTTTTCAGGGCATCTGATCTCTCTCTTTAAAAAAAAATCATTTAATTTTATTTTTCAAAATTTTAATTAGCACATAACAGTTACACATATTTATAGGGTACAGGTAATATTTCAAAATGTTTATACAATAAGTCACGATCAGATCAAGGCTATTAACACCAATCACCTGAAACATTTATCATTTCTTTGTGGCAAGAATGTTCAAAATCCTCCCTCCTCGCTATTTTGAAATATATGATAAATTATTGTTAACTGTAGCCACCCTACTAGAACTTATTCCCCCCAATTGTTTTTGTACTTGTTAACCAACCTCTCTTCATCCTTTTCTCCTGACTATCCTTCCTAACCTCTATTGACTTCATATTTTTTGTCCCTTACAGGAAGAAAATAAAGTAAGAAAGGTTAGACATTTTAATAAAACCTCAATCCTATTAAATAATTTATGCCAATGCCTTCTTATCTGTAGTATTCTTTCTGGGCATTCCTTCCTTCTGCCTAATAAGCAAGGATTCTGCAATCACTATAACAGTTCTATTGTAAACATATAGACATACTTTCAGAATGTCTGTGCATTCTTGCTCCTACATCATGATAGTAGATGCTATGTTAGTTTCATGACTGATAGAAGAAAATACTATAAAATTTTCTGTTAACTGTGAAAGGTTAAGGAAAAGGAAATGCCTTCATGAAGGAGCTTATCTCCCTGCAATACTGATGTAATTTTAAATCATATTAGCTACGGCATGTCACCATTAACTATACACTTGTTTTTTCTTCATCTGAATCAGCAGCCAGATATAACATTGTGTTTAACATTTAAGACTCCCAGCATAGAAGAGAAACTGGCTGTTGAAAATCTGAGCATGAGAGTCAATTAAGGACAGTCTGAGGGAAGCTAAGTAGAGAGTCTGTAAGCATATTATTGAGAGAATATGATTATCACAGTGCATTTGTTATGATAAGAAATTCACAAGCATTCACCCTAAAAGATTCTTGATTCCTAGGCAGTTCTTGGCATTTTTTCCACCACCACTTTGAGGTATGTGTCAGTGCAACTTAGGTCCGACTACTTTTTATTAAGTTCACTCAAATCCTACCAACTATATTGTAAAGGAAGATCTTTGTAAAGGAAGTCCCTTTGTCCCTTTGTTTTCACAAAGACATAAGGTAGATATTTGAATATAAGCCTACGGCCAAAGAGGGTGTTTAGGGGAATTCTGCTCACAAATAGGCCTTTGGCACTTTGACTTATGTATGTCCCTTCTATATGATTAAACCCCCAGGTCCTGCTGTCTCCAGCACGTCTTCTAGCAGCCCTTCATGTAGGAACCCTTTCTCATCTTTCTGTTCATTCCTCATATGACCCCATATCAGGGTTGTTCGCTGACCACAGCAGTGACTTGTACTTTGAACTCCCCCTATGTTCCTTTGGCTTCCTCAGCGTTTCTACTCCCTATTAGAACCCCTGTCCCTATTCCTAACACACATGCTGCCCATCCCATTCTGCATCTTCCCACAGATTCTGTGACTAGAACACTTTGGTGTTCACAGCATTTAGATTCTTTTTTGAAATGTAAGGGATTTCTACTTATCTTTAGAGTGACTAGTACCCCCCACCTCCCGCCAGATAATATGATCTAATTGTCTAAGATGGGACGTGGGACAATATTATTTTTGAAGTGTTTCAGGTCTGAGACTCACCAGCATGTTCACTGGATGATCTGACTAACTTTTGGGAGTGGTACATATATAGAGAGAACGTTTTAGTTTAATTCTTTTCTTAATGGTAATATTTGAAAACTGTAAGCCATAGCAAAATTAATACTAACTCTTTCAATGACAAAAGGGTGGTATTTTTAAAATATTTCCATACACACTATTTCCCCATGGATCTGGTTAAGACGAGATTCTGACTTAGGAGGTTTGGGATGAGAACTGAGATCTGCGTTTCTATCTCCATTTCTATCTGCGTTTCTATCTGCATTTCTAAGAGTTTCCAGGTAGGTATGCTGCTTGTCCTCAGGCTATACCTTGAGTAGCAAGGTTCAGAGGATTGTGGAAGAAGAGACAGCCTACTTATAGGGACTAGTGACTATGAAGAGAATAATCAGACTAATCATAGTGAAAGAGCCCCCAAATAAAAGTGATGGGAATCCCACAAAGCCAAAAATGTGCAGAAGGGTTTTTCTGAGAGTCCCGACCTTAACAATTAATTTTCTGCTCCTTATCTGCAGCCCCTCCTTCCATGACTCCACTGGAGAGGAATAGCTGTCTGGGGCATGGAGAGAGGGACTAAGGAAGGGAGAGCTGTTCCATCTTTTCCACTAAAAACATTGCTATACAGGTTGGTTAGGATTTTACAGGTCCTATTGGAACAGAAAGGTGCTACAAGAACATTTTGCATAATACAGGCTTTTGGAGGCAAACCCAAGGTATTCTAGGACCTCAGGACCACATTCAGTAGAATATAATATCTAAAGCAGAGACATCTCTACTCTTGCATCTGAAATTATGAAATAAAATTGACTTGTAAAATTAGCAATTGCTGGTGATTGTGTTCTTACAACTTAGACCAGACAGGAGGATGAGATAAAAGAGTTCTCTCATTGTATTGTGGCTCATGTTACTGATATATCCTGTAGTTGTGGATGAATATGATGTGGTGAAATAATGTAAAATATATGTGACACTCTTAAGTATGTATTTTTCACAAAGGTACAGCATTTTTTTCTTTTCTCTTGTGGTACATTTATGCTCTGATGCCACAAACCTGTCTTATGATGTTGAGCAAATTAAAGAACTTCAGACCATAGCCTCATTGCTGTGGTCTGAATTTAAAATGTTCCCCCAAAGGTAGTGTGTTTTAATGTTTGGTCCCCAGCTGGTGACACTGATTGTGGAGGTCATGAAACTATGGGAGGTGTGATTTTTGTTTTTTGGAGTGATATTAACTTACACCTTCATTTGCTAGACTAACATCAAACTGGTCATAATACATGAATTATTGAGGACCTGAGAGAGAGTCAGGTTGTGTTATAATGTCTGCATATTAATTTAAGGTTACAAGTAAGAGAGTGAGAGCTTTAGAGTTAAACTGTCTGGTTCAAATCTCAGTTTTACTGGATCCTAGCTATGGGACTTTGGGCAGGTTGTTTGAACTCTCTTTGCCTTGGTTTCTTATCTTTAGAGTAACCAGTAACTCCCCAAAGTAGAAATAATGATGACGTATATTTCATAGAGTTGTGAGAACCAAATGAGTTAAACATGTAGAATAGACCTTTGAATATAGTAAGTGATTCATATATATTAGCCATTATTATGTTTTAAAATAGATGCTCTAAGTGCACAAATACTCATTATTTGAATTTACTTATTTCTCTGTTGTTATGTGCCATGGCGTTGGTTCCAATTCATAATGACCCTATTTACAACACAATGAAACACTCCTCTATTCTGTGCCAGTCATATGATCTTTTTAAAGTTTAAGACCATTGTTGCACACATAGTGTTAATTCATCTAGTTAAGGGTCTTTCTTTTCTCGTTGTTGTTGACCTGTCATTCTCCCAAACATGATGTCCTTCTCTAGGGATTGGTCCCTCTTGACTACATGTCACAAGTATGTAAGATGTAGTCTAGCCATCCTTTCTTCCAAGGAGTACTCTGGTTTCACTTCTTCTAGAATGGATCTTTTGGTTCTTTTGGCAGTCCAAATTATATTCAATATTTATCTCCAGCACCATAATTCAAAAACATCAATTCTTTTCCTGTCTCCCTTATTCAGTGTCCAACTTTGGCAACCATATGATGCAACTGAAAATACCATGCCATGAGTCAGATGCACCTTCATCTTTAATGTGACATCTTTATTTTTCAACACTTTAAAGAGGTCTTTTGCAAGAGCATTTCCCAATACAGTACATCTTTTGATTTCTAGACTGGTGCTTCCATTGGTGTTGATTGTAGAACCAAGTAAAGGAAATTCTTGGACAACCCCAACATTTTCTCCATTTATTATGAAGTTGTTTACTGAGCCAGTTGTTAGAATTTTTGTTTAATGATGTTGAGGCACAATCCATACTGAAGGTTATGTTCTTTGATATTCATCAGTATGTGTTTCAAATCCTTTTCACTTTCAGCAAGGTGAGTTGTGTCATCTGCACAATGCAGGTTGTTAATGAGTCTTCCTCCAATCATGATGCTATGTTCTTCATAAAGTCCAGCTTCTTAGATTATTTGTGTAGCACAGAGATTGAACAGGTACAGTGAAAGGATACAGCCTTGACACACACCTTTCTCAACTTTACACCAGGCAGTACTTCCTTGTTCTGTTTGAATGCCTGCCTCCTGGTCCATGTACAGATTCCTCATGAGTACAGTGAAGTGCTCTGGTATTCCCATTTTTCGCAAAGTTGTCCATATTTTGTTGTGATCCACGCAGTCAAATGCCTTTGCTGGAATAAAGAAGATGAGTTTTCTGGCCCTGAATTCAGTGTACATTTCACCATCACAGTGGTATTATTGGTATGAACATTGGTATCAGACTTCTATTATCTAAGTGAACCATTAAGTGAATTCCACCTTGATTTGTGACTGATAAAGAGTAACAAAATATCTTATTAAATATTCAAATAATTTATTTTCCTACTCATCACATGCAACCCTCAGTTTGCTTGTACTGTTTTGTGTGGTGGCAAATCAGGGAATTTCCTTTATCTCTGAAAATAGTCTGAACAATGGAGTATGTGCAGCTTCCACAAACCAAAAATACAGGACTGTGTTTCTTCAGGGATGATTTTTATAAAGGATGGCACTTCATAGATTAAGGTAGATATCAGTTACCATTGTTTTCTTTTCCAATAAAAAAATCAGGTGATGTCTGTAAATAGTTCCATTGTAAACAGTAGAGAATGTGCTGCATGAAACAGATTAGGGAAAACTATAAAGGGGAGGGAGCTTTGAAGGGCTGATTTTGGCCTTGAATGGTAATAGCTCTAAGAGGTGGTGAGGTTTATATTGGTTTGCAATTAGCAGATGGTCCTATTATTGGATTTTTTTTCAACTAAAAAGTAAACCGTATTTTGTTCTGTGAATTTGTTCCCTCCCAGAGAATACCACTATGTCATTGTGAAATAGCCACTATTCAAAAAATGAGTCTATCATATTTTGGTTGAGACAGGATGGCAACTAACTCAGTAGTGATAATATGTACAATCTGCTTTGCATTCAGATTAATACAAATTTTAATTATTTAATTATAAATTGCTATGAAATAATTCAGCAAATAAATCTATTGTGATGGAGATGACAAGTTATAGAAAAATATAAGGGTGATCCGATGGCAGAAAGTTAAGCTCAAATTACTCAACATGGAAAAAACTTGTACAAGCCTATACATTTCTAACTTGAAAAATTCTGTGCTATAGCTCAATTGGAAAAATATTTCTATTTTTTTCTCAAAATAGTTTTTTTAGCATGCCATAGATAGAAGTTACACCTTAGAAATATTTATATAATTTTCCCACAATGTTATTTATCAGTGGTTCTGTATTCTTTGATATAATGTCCAACAGGAGCCTCCCCTCTTCCATCTCAAATGGGTTCTGAGAAAGGGTGAAGGGTGTTTATGCTCAACATGATGTAAGCACTTGACTTCATGGCTAGCAATCATGGTTCATACCCTGGTAGTTATTGTCTTACAATAAAAAACATATGATACTTTGTGGTTATGAATGGGGAACATTAAAGCTCCTTGCTCTCTGTGACCACACATGATACTTCTGACATACAACTCAAGAGAGCATTTAGCCAGGTACAAAGTCACTAGTAAGGGAAAAACAAACTAAATGTGGTATTGACATTTGTCTATGAAAAACTATAATGTAAAAAATTCTGGGACAAAATATTTATCTAAAACTAATTTTGAAGATGAAATATTGTATTATAAATGCAATATGAGAAATTGTATTTGTAATACAGATATACTTATATATATAATTTTAAATCCAAGATTTATCTTAAGGGTACATTCTCCTAACTTAAATATTATTTAGAAATAAAATCATCTGGTCTAGAGAAAGTTCAACATGTACATATGAAACTTTATAGAAACAGGCAGGGCAGCACTTGCACTGCTCATAACAGCTTAAGAGTAGAAGCAACACAACTATTCCAATGGAGGTCATGGGCAAATAACCTGATTTATTCACAGGAGGCATGTTCAACAGCACTTTGAGTAAATGAGGCAGCTCTGGATATCAATGGAGGTAAATATCAAAAACACAGTGTTAGGTTTAAAAAAAATTGCATAAAGCATGGTATAATGTCATTTATACAAAATTTAAAATCTCAAAAATTCTACATATATGTATAGAGATGCACAGCTATGTAATAAAAGTTGAAGCACGCATAAAATGATACAGGCTAAGCCATAATTTGTTCACTTATTTTTAAAAAATCAACTTTTCTTTGGTGGATATGGCAAACTTTAACATGTTATTATATCTAGGTAGGTTGTTAGTTGTTATTAGGTGCTGTTGAGTCGGTGTCCGACTCATAGTGACCCTATGTACAATAAGCGAACACTACTGTCAGTGCTTCTTGATATTCATAGGGTTTTCAATGGCTGATTGATTTTTTTGAGAGTGGGTTGCCAGGTCCATCTCCCAAGCCTACAGGACCTGGTGTTCCCAAATGGTCTTCCATCCAAGTACTAACCAGGCCTGACCCTGCTTAGCTTCTGATGTCTGACAGGATTGGATGGTGCTGTGGTACAGCTTCAGGCTATATCTGGATAGGAGGTTAGCAATTTTCTTTTTAGCACTTGCCTTTTTGTTGTAATTCAAACTTATTTGAAATGTGGCCATGTGAGGGGAAAGTGATAATATTCCATGTTTGTGATTACTTTGGAAATGTTTTTAAAGGTTTGAATATTTTCTTACATTCATAGCCTCGGTTTATACAGTTATAAAATGAAGTCTTACATATGCACTACAGAATGAGCAACTACACAAAGCCAGTGGTCAACCAATGACAGCTATATGTAGATCACAATTCCCTATAGGATGAAGTTGACATGGAAAACATGGTGATCTACTGAGAATCAGTTGGGCGCTTGAGGTTTAGAAAAGATACTGTTGAGAATGAAATAAAGAAATTAAGGGGTGAGATAGAGTAATGCTGAGCAGTACTAGGGTGCAGGGGTGGGGAGGCAGCCAGGCTTGGAAATGAACTATTTAGTATCATCTTCTTGTAGGATTTAGCCCTAGATTCCCCTCCTTTTACCAGCTCAGCCTTGTGGTGGTTGCTCAGAGAAGTTGTGTTCATTCTGAAAATAATGCCATTGCTCAAAACAATTTTGAAAATTCTATTTTGAAATTACTTCAAGTCCCTTGGTTTGTTTGACCTCAGTTTCTTCATCTGCAACATGAAAATACTAAAGCCTACTCTGACTGTGAAAATTGTTATGAAATCAAATGGGAAATATTGAGAAATTGTTTAGTGCCATAAGGGTGTTACTAATTATACATCACTTCAGAAAATATACTTTTACTTTATGGCCACTATTCACCCACTTTTTGGTGAATACTTTATAAATAAACTTGTTTCCAAATGACTTTTGCTATAAATCAAAAAATCAAATCTTATTTCAAAATATCTAGACAGTAAAGATAGTGTCAGGAGTTTAAAAGATAGTTTGATCTCTGTAACCCCATTTTAAGTCTTCTAAAAATGAAATTTCTCATGTTGAAATTGTGAGGGAATTTTAAGAGAGAAAAGTAAATTAATTTCTGTTTTTTCCCTTCTGCAGGAAGTCACCAAATCTGTACAACCTCTACTACTGGGAAGAATCATAGCTTCCTATGATCCAGATAACAAGGCAGAACGCTCCATCGCCATTTACCTAGCCATAGGCTTATGCCTGCTCTTTATTGTGAGGACGCTGCTCCTACATCCAGCCATTTTTGGCCTTCATCACATTGGAATGCAGATGAGAATAGCTATGTTTAGTTTGATTTATAAGAAGGTAATACTTCTTTTGTTTTGTTTTTGCAGTGCTAGAGATTGAACCCAGGGCTTCATTTGCTAGGCAAGTGCTCTACCACTGTGCTAGTTTGCACAGTCCCCAGGTATTCTGCATGTTACATGTATTAAAATGCTTTGATTTAGACAGTGAGATGATACAGCAGAGCTTCAAACTCATGAAAAAATGAGTTCAGATTTGTGTATGGGTTCAATATGTTAAAATTTACAGGGTTCAGGTTCAGGATGGGTTTGGGTCTAAATACTATGTGTAGATAGAAGGGCTTCAAATCAAACCCAGACCTGGACTGAGAACGTTTTCTGATTCAAGCACTTTCTAAATTTTTTCTGAACCTCAATCTGAACCCAGGGAAATTTGGATTGGGATCATCTTTTAATGTTTTTTTTTTTTTTTTTTTTTTCCTCGTCGAAAGTTGAAAAAAAAGTCTGTTTAAACACAGGAGCAAAAATATAAACCTGAACCCAAATAGAACCCTAAACCTCTAAATTTTAACATATTGAACCCCCACCTGAAACTAAACTCAGTTTTTTGCAGGATTAAAGCCCTGGATACAAGTAAGGGCAAATAATTTCATATGCTTATGAAATAAAACTGGGCTGGGATTTAGCTCAGTTGGTAGAGCGCCACTCTGCATTCTCTGAGGTCCCGAGTTCGATTCCTAGCACCACAAAAAATGGGAGAAGGACGTGGCAACCCACCCGAGGCAATCCCGAAACAATCAGCCATTGAAAACCCTATGAGGGTCGCTACGAGTCGGACTCGACTCGATGACACCTAACAACAACAACATGAAATAAATGAAGGGAGTAAGAAATATTTTAAGTTTTTTGAGCCGGGTGCAGTGGCATATGCCTATAATCCCAGCAGCTTGGGAAGCGGAGGCAGGAGGATCACAAGTTCCAGACCAGAGGTAATCTGCATAATTTAGTGAGACCCTGTCTCAAAAAAGTAAAAAAAAAAAAAAAAAAAAAAAAAAAAAAAAAAAAAAAAAAAAAAAAAAAAAAAAAAAAAAAAAAAAAAAAAAAAAAAAAAAAAAAAGAAAAAAAAAGAAAGAAAGAAAGAAAGAAAGAAAAGAAAAGAAAAGACCTGGGGTTGCATCTCAGTGGTCCAGCACTTGCAAAGCATGCAAGTGCAGGGTCCTGAGTTCAACCCCCATACCGGAAAAAAAAAATTAAAATTTTCTAGATGATTGAATTTGCTTCACTTGATAATTATGAAGCACCTTTTATAAACTGTCTGTATCATAGGTTTCATTTTTACTCATGCCATTCACATAGGGGGGATATTGTGAGGTTTTGTTTTATTTTCGCCATGCTGAGAATGGAAGCCAGGTCCTCACAGGGTAGACAAGTGACCTACTACAGAGCTATATCCCCATCTACCATCAGTTTTCTTTGAATCCATTATTGTTGTATTTGTTGTTGTTTCATGCTGTCGAGTTGGGTCTGACTCAAAAATGACCATTTGTACACCGGAATGAAACATTCCTCAACTCTGTGCCCGGCATAGGATCTTTTTTATATATATATATATATTTAAGCTCATTGTAATAGCCACTGTGCCAATCCATCTAGTTAAGGATCTTCCTTTTTTTCATTGCCCTGCCACTCTCGTAAAACATGATGTCCTTCTCCAGGGATTGGTCCCTCCTAACAACATGTCTAAAATACGTAGGACACAGTCTAGCCTTCCTTGCTACCAAGGAGCACTTCTTGGAGAGTTGCACTTCTTGTGGGACAGATCTGTTGATTTTTTGGCAGTCCATGGTATATTCAGTATGCATCCCCAGCACCATAATTCAAAAGCATCAATTCTTCTCGTCTCTCCCTTATTCAATGTCCAGCTTTCATAAACATATGATATGACTGAAAATACCATGTCACAAGTCAGATGCACCTTCATTTTCAATGTGACATCTTTACTTTTCAGCAATTTAAAGAGGTCTTTTGCTACAGCTTTTCCCAATGCAGTAAGTTTTTTGATTTCTTGACTACTGCTTCTGTGGGTGTTGATTGTAGAACCAAATAAAGCAAAGTCTTAGACAACCCCAATATTTTTTCCATTTATCATGAAATTGCTTACTGAACCAGTTGTAAGAATTTGTATTTTCTTTCTTTTCTTTTTCTTTTTCTTTTTTTTTTTTCTGTACTGGGGGTTGATCCCAGGGCCTCATGTTTGCATGCTTTGCAAGTGCTGGACCCCTGTGCTGCACCATCAGCCCATTTTTTTACTTTCTGAGACAGGGTCTCACTAAGTTATGAAGACGGCCTCTGGTCTCGAACTTATGATCCCCCTGCCTTTGCCTCCTGAGCTGCTGGTATTACAGGCATGTGCCACCATGCCCGGCCCTGAATTTGTGTTTTCTTGATGTGGAGAGTCAATCTATATAGAAGACTATGTGCTTTGATCTTCATCAGTAAATGTTTCAAGTCCTCTTCAGTTTAAGTTTCAGCAAGCAAAGTTGTGTCATATGTATAACACAGGTTGTTAATGAGTCTTCCTCCAATCCTGAGGCCATGTTCTTCTTCATAAAGTCCAGCTTCTCCAATGATTTTCTCAGCATAGATATTGAAGAGGTATGGAGAAAGGATGCAGCCCTGATACACACCTTTCTTGACTTTAAACCAGGCAGTGTTTCTTTATTCTGTTTGAATGAATGCCTCCTAGTCCATATACAGAGTCCTCATGAGTACAATTAAGTGCTCTGGTATTCCCATTCTTCACAATATTATCTATAATTTGTTGAGATCTGCACAGTCAAATGCCTTTGCATGTTGTTGTTGTTGTTAGGTGCCATTGAACCATGTCCAACTTATAGGGACCCTCATAGGGTTTTCAATGGCTGTTTTGGGATTGCCTTGATAGTGGATTGCTATGTCTTTCTCCCATTTTTGTGGTGCTGGGAATCGAACCCGGGACCTCAGAGACTGCAGAATAGAGCTCTACCTACTGAGCTAAATCCCAGCCTTTGCATAGTCAATGAAACATAGACATCTTTCTTGTATTCTCTGCTTTCAGCTAATATCCATCTTATATCAGCATTGATGTCCCTGGTTCCATGCCCTCTTCTGAATCCGGCTTGATTTTCTAGCAGTTCCCTGTCAATATAATGCTACTATCACTTTTGAATGATCATTAGCAAAGTGTTACTTGTGTGAGATATTAATGATTTTTTTAAAGTTTCTGTATTCAGTTGGGTCTCATTTTTGGAAATAGACACAAATATAAATCTCTTCCAGTGAGTTGGCCAGGTAGCTGTTTTCCAAATCACTTGGCATAAAGAAGCGAGCACTCCCAGTGATGCTTCTGTTTGTTGAAACATCATCGATTCTGGGAACCTTGTGTTTCACCAATACCTTCAAGGCAGCTTCCACTTCTTCCTTCAGTAACCTTGGTTCCTAATCATATGGTACCTCTTGAAATGGTTGGTCACCCACCAATTCTTTTTCATATAATTACTCTGTGTATTCCTTCCATCTTCTTTTGATATGTCCTGTGTCATTTAATATTTTCCATGAAGAATCTTTCACTATTGCCACTCAAGTCTTGAATATTTTCTTTAATTCTTTAAGCTTGAGGAAAACAGAGTGTGTTCTTCCTTTTTGATTTCCTATCTTCAGCTCTTTGTACATATCATTATAATATTTGATTTTGTCTTCTAGAGCTGCCCTTTGAAATCTTTAGTTGTTTAACTTCATCATGTCTTTTACTTTTGCTCCTCAGTATTCAAGGGCAAGGTCAGAGTGTCTTTTGACATGTAATTTTTTTCTTTCTTTCTTGTCTTTTTAATAATCTTTTGCTTTCCTCATGAATGATTCTTTGATGACATGCTACAACTCATCTGGTCTTTAATCACTATTGTTTAATGCATCAGATCGGTTCTTGAGGAGTTCTTTGAACTTAGGTGGGATATACTCAAAGTCATATTTTGGCTCTCATACACTTGTTTTAATTTTCTTCAGTTTTAATTTGAGCCTTTGTATGAGCAGTTGATGGTTTGGTATACAATTAGCACTTGGTCTTGTTCTGACTTTTGACAATGAGGTTTACTATTGTCTCTTTCCATACATGTAGTCAAATTTGATTCTTGTATGTCCATCTGGTAAATTCCATGTGTATAGTCACTATCTATGTTGGTGAAAAAATGTATTTGCAATGAAAAGGTCATTAGTCTGACAAAATTCTATCATGTGATCTCGAGCATCATTTCTGCCACTAAGGCCATATTTTCTGAGCCTTCTTTGTTTCCAGCTTTTGCATTCCAGTCACCAGTAATTATCAGTACATACTGATTACATATTTGATCTATTCCAGATTTCAGGAGCTGGTAAAAACCTTCCCTATCCTTATTTGTGGTCTTAGTGGTAGGTGTGTAGATTTGAATAATAGTCATATGAACTGGCCTTCCTTGTAGGAGTATAGATAGTATTCTATCACTGACAGCGTTGTGCTTCAGGATAGCTCTTGAGATGTCTTTTTTGATGATGAATACAACCTCATTTCTCTTTAATTTGTCATTCCCAGCATAGTAGACCATATGATTATGTGATTCGAAATGGCCCATGCCAGTCCATTTTACCTCACTGGTGCCTGAAATCTCAATGTTTATGTGATCCATTTCCTTTTTGACAACTTCTAGTTTTCCTAGATTTATACTACATACATTCCAAGTTCCAGTTATTAATGGATATTTACATTTTTTCTTTCTCATTTGAGTTTGCCACATCAGTAAACGGAGGACCATGAGCTTTATTCCATTTCTGTCTTTAAAGTAGACTGTACTTGGAAGAGGCAATTCTTTCCCAATCATCATTTGAGTATCTTCCAACATTGGGGACTCTTTTTCCAGCATTATATCTGACGTGTTTCTCTGCTTTTCATAGTTTTTTTTCAATGGGTAATTATTTTGGGAGTTGGGTTAGCCATGTCCTTCTCCCTAGTCTGTCTTAGTCTGGAAGCTCAGCTTAAATCTGTCCACTATAGGTGACCCTGCTGGTATCTGTAATATCAGTGGCATAGCTTTCAACATCACAGCACCAGGCAAGCCCCCACAGTACAGGAAGCTGTCAGATATTTGGGGGTTGAATCCATGGTTCATGGTAAATGACACACAGTCTCATAAGTCATTGACAAAATATCATCTTATTGTAAAATGCCATTTGTCTTTGCATTTACTAACAAGAGTAAAATATATGTTTGTTAATGATTCCTGAAACAATAAAAATTTCCACCTTAACTAGTTGTCATAAGTGGTAGTGCTGTCACAATTGGTAACAATTATCTACTGCTTTATATTCAGTTGAATCTGTCATCCTGTGAATCCTGAAAGTTTTTAAGTTTTTGAAACAGCACATGTATTGAAATTCTAACAATTTACTTTGGTTTCTGCATGTATTGTCCAGATGAGGCATTATTTAGGTGAATTCAGATTAACATTTACTACCTGACAAACATAACTTAAGGTCATTTCAGTGACATATGCTTCTACCAGTCTGATATAATACCATGTGTAAAACTGCTTGGGCTTACTACATCAGTAAAGAAGGCTCTGTTGATTGAATCATTTTGATATTCCTTTATCCTTCTTGTCATTTTTCTTCCTCCAAATGTAAAAAGTTTACATACTTGGCTTATGAGAGCTATGGGCATACCTCTAGTGAATGGCCCATAACACCTCCATGATTCTCATGCAAGGTCAATTGTGCTGTAAAGTCTTGACAACTATATTTTATTGCTCAAAAAAGCCTTTTATAGAGGCAAGGGAAGAAATGGAGTCAGTGGTTTAATCAAGTCTCCTCAACTACAGTTTTATCAGTCCATAAGTGCCAGAAAATCATGAATGGTAAGGCAACAAAAACTTCATTTCAATCCAGAACTTTTATATAAGAAATTACATATTAGGCATTATTTGTAATGTAAAATCTACACAGTTTGCTATCAAATTAACTGAATTTATTTTAGTAAATATTTATAAAAAGTACTTTTTAGCATCATGATAAGAACTAAGGGTGTACACTGGGAGAAGGACGTGGCAGCCCACTCCCAAAATAACTGTCTATTGACAACCCTATGAATAGCAGAGAAACACTGATAATAGTGCTGGGAATGGCTCAATGTTGGGTAGTGTTTCCTACTGTTGTACCTAGGGTTGCTATGAGTTGGACCTGATTGCATGGTACTAACAACAACAACAAAGGATTTACATGACCAGCTTCTAAATGATTTAGGTATATGATCTCACCTCATAACTTTATATGGTATGTGTTATTATCCCTATCTATGGATAAGGAAGCAAAGACCTAAAAAGCGCAGAAAATTGTGCAAAAATAACTTCAAAATTTCAAAATAGATAAATCACAATTTCTGAAGTGGAGAGGTTTTCAACCATTAGGGGAAATGAAATAAGTACTAAAATACAGTAGTGAGGCAAAAGGGATGTGAGGTCAAATAAGGAGCAAGGTTAATTTGTAAGTAAGTCCTCATGAGAGGACTGAGATTTAGCTCAGTTGGTAGAACACTGTGCTGTAGTCTCTGAGGTCCCGAGTTCAATTCCCAGCACTGCAAAAATGGGAGAAGTGTCTGGCAATCCACTCCCAAGGCAATCCTGAAACAGTCAGCCATTGAAAACCCTATGAGGGTCGCTATGAGTTGGATACTGACTCGACGGCACCTAACAACAACAACAATATATGTGCTTCAGACCCAGCACATGTTAATGAAAAGTTCAAGGTTTATTATATTTCTTTTTCAACATTGAGTATCTACGTTCTTAACCAATTTTCTTTATCTTGAAAGTCATATTTATTTCTCTATATTGATACTATCACCAAAGAATGTGACTGCATTTCCATGTAGCTCTAGTTTTGTCCCTAAAGTAAACCTTGTCTTAGTTCTTCCCAGATCTCACCTTTTCCCATTTCTGACCTGTTTCATGCTCATGGCAGGGACAGGTAATATTTCTAATTTTGTTGAAGAGCACTTCTTTGTTTTTTTTCCAATTCTGTAACTATAACACATTATACTTGAAATAACGAATTTAACCCTTTCAAAACTGATTGTTGTCTATGAATTTCAAGAACACAAAAATAACTAAGATAACAAATATTCACTAAGTGCTTACTGTGCACGCACTTCTGTTTTATCCTGAGCAGAATCTAAATTTACCTGAGACTGCTACTTAGTCATATTACTTAGTCTGCTACTAAGTCATATGTAATCCAGCTCAATGGATTCCCATCCCTCTACCACATTGCTCTGATAAAGTTTTAGAAATAACTATATTGATTTCCCCTTCCTCTCTGCTTATCTAAGCACTATCCATTATTCCAGACCCAGCTTTATAAAATATTTCCAGATTTTTCTAACACAAAGTGTGAAATTTCTCTTAACCACTATATTATTTTCTTTTTTCTTTTCTTTTTTTTTCTTTTGCAGTACTTTGGGGTTGAACACAGGACCTTGCACATGCTAGGCAAGTGCTATACCATTGAGCTGCACCTCAGCCCCATTTTTATTTTTTATTTTGAGACAAAGTCTTACTAAGTTGCACAGACTGCCTGTGACCTCCAACTCTTGATTTTTCTGTGTGAGCCTCCAGAGTTACTGGAATTACAGGCATTCCACAGTGCCTTAGGGACTACCCTATTGTTTTCTACTTTCCTTAACTCATCACCTCATAGTTATTTATATAATAGGTTGCCTTGATGCAGTTATGTTTTAATAGATCTTACTTCCTGAGATATCTAGTATAGTGATTTTCATCTACTAAAAGCTCAACAAATAATTCATGGATTCAATTGAAATAAATATTAGATCAGTACTTTCCAGTCAAAGCTGTCTAACAGATAATCAATTCTTATTAAATTTTACAGGCAAGGTATTACTGTGATCTTTCATAATCATGATTAATTTATCTATTTAATGGTTTTAAATCATGAATTTTAGATAAATAAGTAATTTGTCTACTTAAGTAATTTACACATACCATTTTTCTTTGTAAATATTGAAGATTTTGTGTTGATAATATCTTTCACAAAATTTTAATGATTCAATTATTCATAATATGCTTTTATTGACTTTAGCAGTTTTAGTTAAAAAAAATTGGTGTAGGACTTCATGAAAATTGAAAGCCAAGCTTTTAGTCTCATTTTTCACTGCCTTAATTTCCACTTTTTAGAACAACAGCAAAAACAAAACAAAACTCAGCCCCACATTATATAAATGGATATTTAAATACCATATCATTTCCATACTGGAAGAGAAAAAATAATACTGGCTATATGATGGAAAATAAAAACAACTAGTGTTATATCAGTGCAATATCTGCTGTTAAGAGAAATATTTACAAATCTGAGAAGATAAGAAGCTAGATAAACAAAATCATTTTCATTACCTTTACTTAAAATGCATGTATAGTAGCCTAGTTCCTCAGCTTTATTAAAATGTTACTTATTAACTTATTTATCTTGTTTGCTGACGTCATCTAATTTCTCATTTTTCTTTTAGACTTTAAAGCTGTCAAGCCGTGTTCTAGATAAAATAAGTATTGGACAACTTGTTAGTCTTCTTTCCAACAACCTGAACAAATTTGATGAAGTATGTACCTATTGATTAAATCTTTAATGCATTATATTGGAAATCATACACTTGTAAACGTGTAGTTTTCCTACATCAGATAACAGTAATAGGTGATTAAGTCTTACTCATCCCTACCTTGTCTATTTCTGGAAACTGTAAAAGCTAAGTACACAAGTACCCAGCATGCCATTCTGAGGTCTGGTGGAACCTCCCAACCCAAACACATCTCTGGTTGCTCCTTATAAGATTTTTCAAAACTTAATCCTTATCAGACCTTCCTTCCTTTTAATATTTTAAGTTGGCTATTTACTTTGGCTAAATATGATACTCTGAGCAATTCTTGTTCTGTGCTGTCCTATGTGAAGGAAATTCAAGGTTCTTGAGGTCAGACACTATTTTATTTATCTTTGCTTTTCCAGTACTCAGCATAGCAATGGGCCACAGTACATACTAAATAAATTACTGCTGAATTGAGTATATATTTATTCTGAATATCTCTGTCAGACACAGAATTGTACAGCTGTATATGAATTGAGCCTCTGAGGAGAGTCCTTTGTTCTCGCATGTTCTGTATGATGGGTCTTGCTTTATTTAGAAAGAATGTAGGATTTAAAATAAACTCTGGACATGATGCATAAGATATCCAGTGTTAATTCAACCAAATAAAAGCATACTTTGAAACACAGTGATTTGATATTTGTTCCTTGGGAAAAACTAGTCTATGCATCAACTGTTTAAGCTCATTCCTATGTGCTCCATGAAATGAATACCTAGATTTTTAATGTGCTCAGAACATGAATTGTTTGATTGCAGAAGCTCCCAGAGCTCATTTTCTTCCATATATGATTGTCTGATTTTGGTGGTGGACGATAACATGCTACTTGTTTTCTCTGTGCTTTTTTTTATGCAGGGACTTGCATTGGCACATTTTGTGTGGATTGCTCCTTTACAAGTGACTCTCCTGATGGGGCTTCTCTGGGACTTGCTACAGGCCTCTGCCTTCTGTGGCCTTGCTTTCCTGATAGTCCTTGCCTTTTTCCAAGCTGGACTAGGGAGAATGATGATGAAATACAGGTAGCAATCTATTGTCATAGCTTGAAGGGATTTGAACCGAGTTTTTAAAAAGTCTGTTCTTATAAAATAAAGACTTCTTTATGCACTCAACTGTGATCTATGGGGTGTTACTAAAAAGGAATTATTTTAATGGTGCAAATAACACTTCCTATATCAATAGGAAACTTTTTGCTTGTCAGTCTATAGAATTTCTTTATAAATATATTAAGATTCAGGACATTTTTATAGTTCACAAAATGTAGGTAAAATGAATTGGACAGAATGCATAACTTTTATGTAGAGTTTATTGCATTTTCCTACTCTGGCTCATGGATCATTATACCAGAGCCTTGGTTACTTTTTATTACAGAATGAATGAGTGATACTAGACACTGCTTATAATAGAGGACTTCTAGAGTTTGTCAGCTACATTATGATAGAAACTACAAATTTGGGAGTTTTTCCTTCAAGTTTTTCCTTAAATCCCAGTTTGCACACTTTTTTTTATCTGATTTTTGAAATGGAGATAATCATCTTTCATAGACCGTCATAAGGATTAGGGATGGTGTATGAAATGCACCTCATATAGTGTCTGGCACATAGCAGGTATTTACTAACACCAAGAAGTTATTATTCATGATACCATCTATTTGATAACAAAATAAATGCCCAATTGTTTAATAAAAGAAATTTGGCTTTTCTTAAAAGTTTGAGGGGTTCTTCCTGGACAATTTGACTTGTTTTTACTACTGATTGGTTTACAGAGATCAGCGAGCTGGGAAGATCAATGAGAGACTTGTGATCACTTCAGAAATGATTGAAAATATCCAATCAGTTAAGGCCTACTGCTGGGAGGAAGCAATGGAAAAAATGATTGAAAACCTAAGACAGTAAGTTGTTAAGATAATTATAATATTGTTAACAATTTTATCTTTAATATTTAAAAAGTGAGCCTATCACAATGGATTTCCTTCATATATTTGAATTTCTTAACAATTAAATAGTTGTACTATTTGAGCATTAGTTACATGATGTTATTTGATAGGTTATAGTTTTATATAGTTGATCTAATATGGCACTTTGCACTAAAAGGTTATTTATGTCTTATGAAAGAATTTCCTCCATGTGTTCATAGTTACTTAATACACTTGTTTGATTAAAATGATGATCATGATGCTGGAGGCTAATTTAAACTATAAATGGAACTGTTAGAATATACAATTCTGAACCAAATAAATGGGTCTCTAATGTGTTATGACTCACAAAATAACAAGAAAAGAAACCCCATGTTTGGACAAATCATATTTGTTCTTCCTTCATTTAGGAATAATGACCCAGGGTAATATCCCCAAATTGTGTTCCTGTGAATTGTCCACTTTAGACTAAGTCAGTGCATGTATGCAAACTACATCCTGAGATAGAATCCATACTTGGCATCAATGTCTAGTCTTCTTTCACCTCAGATAATGTTTCACTGATTAGTAAAGATAACATCCAGAAAAAAAAGTACAACACAGGCAGAGATATAATTACTGAGATAACTTTGGGCAAAATATAAACTAGAACATATCTGTGGTCATGATATCATTTTTCTTTAGTTGAGATTTGTGTTCTACAAACTGCAATAAAAAAGGTTGTAGGAGACTAAAAGGGAATAGATATAGCATTAAAGAGACATGTAATTTAAAGACATAAGGCACATGAGAGTTTCACAGGGAAAAATAGGCTGAAAAGAAGAGTACCCATGTAGATGCTGTGAATATGGATTATTATGAATTCAGGCTGCTGAGACTTATAGACAATAGTAACTGAGCTGCAGGTGTGTGATTGGAACAACAAGTGAATTCTGAAATGTTAAGTCCTTTGCCATGTAAATAGAAAATGTAAAAGAGTATTTATTTTCCAAACATTATTGGTCACCTGTTTTTGTTATGCCTTTTAAGATCAATCCAGGAAAAGACTTGCATTTTCTTTCCAGAAACATCCTTAAAGATCATGGAAGAATTGTTAATTGGTAAAAGTTGGTTTTTGCATTAGCAAGTGAGTGCTCCATAACACTGTCTATAAGTCTGGGTGTGGCAAGGGTGATGAGTGGCTATCAGAGGAGGCAGTTTTCTCAGACTTCATGATAAACTCACAGCCAGGTCATTCTTGGGGCTTACTTTTCTTGATATTGTATTTTTAAATTTTTCTTCTTCTTCCCTACAAGATGAAATACATCCTTCCTATTCTGTATTTCTGTTTGAACAATTCTGATCACAAGTGTCTGGTTGTAACTTGTATAATCCAGCATGAAATTGTTACCTGAAAGGGTTGGAAAGTAGTGACGTAAATATGGTAAAGCAAGAATTGCTTCTACTCTAGAGTGCAAATACAATGTTCTGGAAAAGATTGGCAGGATGCTCTTCAAAGGGTTGATTACCTCAGCCACGGTCACTGTGGACTGGGCAAAAGGCTGTACAAAGCTCCTTGAAAATCTACTCTTTTATTGCTCTTTGGTAATAAAGTCACTTTCGATTTTTTTATAAGAGACTGATAAAATATTTTTATGACTCATAAAGTGTTAAGGATTTTATTATGATGAGTACTACTTTCTGGATGATCCTTATAAATGTTCTTGGGCCCATTATTCTTTTCTCATATGACCTTTTCTTCATAGTTTTCAACTATTTCTAATATATTACAATGATTTTGACAACTTTGTTAACATTTTGTACAGTGTTTTCTTTCACTTTATAAATCCCAATGTAGTCAATATTGAGGAGAAAGGACACATGTTGCAGATACTAAATTTTAAACCCTAACTGCTGTCATTTAAACTTGACCACAACTCCACAAGGGAGGTGTTATGTTTCTCTTCTTTAGATGTTGAGTCATATTAAATCTGAAAGAAGAGTGACTACCTTAAAATGACATAGCTATAACTGACAGAGACAGGATTCAAATCCAGGTGAGAATCTAAAACTCTTATTTATTATCAATGCCAAATTACTGGATAGGTAAACATTAGACTTCATTAGACTGAACAAAATCTAGGTTGGGCACATTGAATTCCATTTCCACCCATGTGCTCAAGATTACATTTTTCTCTTTTAAGACTTAAAAAAAGGAAAACATTCCTTCTGAGTTCTACCACTTGAGTAAGAGTATTACTTCTCTGAATTATAGAAGCATGTGGGACTAGTTCCCAAAAGCCAGGTGCCTTCCTGCACTATGCCACAGCACAGCTATTCCTCCATTTCACCAGAGCCCTCTTTTTGTAGCATTGCTGCTGTTTGCCTATGCAAGAGCTTAATGGGGAAGATCACCAGTGACCCCAGTTTTTACTACTCCTGCAACAGCGAGACTGAAGTTGAAAGCAACATTGTCCTCTGTTTTCACCAGTCTTTGCACTCTCTGTTTTCTGCTTGTTGAGACATTTAGTTAAAAATAAATATTCACATTTGTAGTTCACACTAGAGGATTGAAACTATAATGTAGTATGATTGCAAATAATTACACTGAAATGTGAGAGACAAGGAGGATGCAATGTCTACTCCCCTAATTTTTTGAGAACTATCTGTGACAGAATCACTTGACTTCTTTTACTAAAATGCAGCTTCTGGAAACAGACACATCCAATCAGTATTTATAGAGGTGAATCTGAGAGTGCCAATATTTAACAAACACTCTTCTGTGATATATTTGTTATTTTCAATGTTTTTGAAAGCCAAACTGGAATTTCCAAAGTGTGAATAATCCGTTGTTGTTGTTGGGTGGTGTCAAATCAGATTAATAGTCCATTAAGTAAATACAAAATAATCTTTTTCTTCCATAATCTTTTTCTTTCCACGCTTAAAACACCAACAAACCAATAAAAATTTATCTGTCTCACAAATCTCTTAAGTTAATAATGAAGTCAGTGAACTATAACTCAATTATTTATGATATTATTTATGATATAGGCATTATGTACAAAATACTGCTACATTCATTTCCATCCCTCCTTTCATATAAGGGGACTGAATCCCAGAAGAGGTTTAATAACTTGTTCACGTTCACACAGCTCATACATTGTAGAGCTAAGACTGGAACACAGGCAGAAAGACTCGAGGACCTGTGTTTGGATTTTACATTCCAAGATGCCTGATAATTGAAAAGTAAATAGCATCCCACGTCTTTTTATTCTTATTTTTCATAGAACAGAACTGAAACTGACCCGGAAGGCAGCCTATGTGAGATACTTCAATAGCTCAGCCTTCTTCTTCTCAGGGTTCTTTGTCGTATTTTTATCTGTGCTTCCCTATGCATTGATCAAAGGAATCATCCTTCGAAAAATATTCACAACCATCTCATTCTGCATCGTTCTGCGCATGGCAGTCACCAGACAATTCCCTTGGGCTGTACAAACATGGTATGATTCTCTTGGAGCAATAAACAAAATACAGGTAATTGCCATAACTGTCCATCATATACTATGATTTTGAAACATTTAAGAATTCTTATAGCAGGCAAACTCTCAAGGAATGAATTCTTGCTCTTGGACCACTTACTACATAGGATTTCCTCTCTTGATATATATAGGTGGTCTAATTAGCCCTTGTAATGAAAGCCTAGTGAAGCAAAATGAAGGCCTATGAGATTCTCATAAGCCAAAGAAATTTAAAGGAATGTTTTGTAATTAGTCAGTAGATTGATTTTAATAAACTTTGTATAAATGTAAAAGATTAAGAAAGAAACTTCCTTAACTAGGAAGTGTAAAACTTTCCAGCTAATAGTAGGAATGTTCATCTTAAATTTTTCCTAGCATTTCCCTGGATAGTCTGATAGATGAGAATGGCATTCTATGCCATACTTGTTGTTAGGTGTTGTTGAGTTGGTTTCTGACTCATGGCAAGCCTAGGTACGACAGGCAAAACAGTATTGTTAGTGCTTCTCTGCTATTCATAGGGTTTTCAATGGCTGATTGTTTTTTGGGAATGGGTTGCCAGGTCCTTCTCCCAAGCCTACAGCACCTGGTGTTCCCAGGCAGTCTCCCATCCAAGTACTAACCAGGCCCAACTCTGCTTAGCTTCTGAGATCTGATGGGATCAGATGCCACAGTTGTATGGCTGTAGGTCACACTAATTACCTTAAGCCCCCAGCAATGCTGATGTAGCTTCCAGCTGTGAGAAGTTCTAAAGTCTTTGGGTGATGAAACTCAATTTATACAGAGCTAGATGAATGAATATGTGTGTGGTTAATGAGCAGATAGAAGTGCTATATTATGTTTTAAAAATATTAATGTAAATATTTAACGAGGAAAGTAAATCACTGTGACAAAAATAAAATGAGGGGTGAAAAATTAGCCACTTTTAGGTGGTTCTACCATTATTTTATCTAGGCCTGATGTTGCAAATGGTGACCATCACCTAATTTTGGCTCTTAGATTTGTTTTGTTTGGGCTTTACTTCTAAAAAACATTGAATTAGTTTTCAGTAGTTAAAAATTGAGAGATGTAAAGTACATACACAAACACATAGAAAATCCTGTCTTCACTCTTTTTTGAAGAATTGGAATATCTAGTCATCTGGGACCTCTTTCCTCACAAGTTGTGCCAGCTGCCGTCTCACACAGCCCTGCTTTATCCAGTTCCTCACAATCTCTATTATCCCATTCCTTAATCATATTATCTGTCAGACTTTTGTGAATACGTGAGTTTGAGATCTGTGATTTAAACAAAATGATGACTGTAGCTCAGAATCATAATGGCTCTGGGAATATATGTTATTTTCTGTCTCTCTCTCTTTCTACACACACACACACACACACACACACACACACACACAGAGAGAGAGAGAGAGAGAGAGAGAGACAGACAGACAGACAGACAGACAGACAGACAGACATATCCAGAGAGTGTGTCACAGAGTCAGTGAACAAAATCACAAAGGTAGAGAAACAGATCTGGAAAACAAAACTGAGAGAAAATGAGGGAAACAGAGAGAGAGAGAGAGAGAGAGAGAGAGAGAGAGAGAGAGTGAGGGGGAGGGAGAGAGAGAATAGAGGAGAAAGGAAAGAGGCCAAGGAAGGGCCATATTTTTTTCATGACTTCATATGGTGAAGACTTCAGGAGGCTTGTACTTAAGTCTTCCTTATGCACCCTCTTCCATAAGAAAAGTGTGGTTCAGAGTCCCTCATAGAGCCTCCTTTTTAGAACAGGGTTGGATGCCTCAAAAGCAGCTATGTGATATATCTTTATCCCTTAACTCAACCCAGAGAAGTGATGCTAATGATGCCTCTCATAAAGAGATTGCTAAAAAGAAGAAGACATTTGTTTTTGCTATGTCCTAATGTTGAACCGAGGCACATGCGTGGGCAGTTCAGAGGTGCTTTAAAAATACATCATTGGCCGGGCGCGGGGCGCACGCTTGTAATCTCAGTGGCTTGGGAGGCGGAGGCAGGAGGATCGCAAGCTTGAGACCAGAGGCAGTCTGCATAACTTAGTGAGACCCTGTCTCAAAAAGTGAAAAAAAATGGGCTGAGGGTGCAGCTCAGCGTTCCATCACTTGCAGAGCATGCAAGTGTGAGGCCCTGGGTTCAACCCCCAGTACCGCAAACAAACAAACAAACAGACAGAAACATCATTAAGCTTAACGTAACAAAAGGAAGAATCAACTATATTTTAAAATATAAAGTATAAAAACAGTTTCATAAAGTAGCACATATTTAATAAGCATATTTCAAATATGATGAATCTTAGGGCTTGGCAAATTAACTTTTACATTTATAAAGTTATTTCATTAAGAAATAATTTCTAATTTGTTTCAATCCATATACAAGATGCAGCACTTAGAATGTAAAATGGATGTAATAACGCATTAATGCTATTTTAATTCTGTTTTTGCTGTCTTTAATAAATAGGATTTCTTACAAAAACAAGAGTATAAGACACTGGAATATAACTTAACAACTACAGAAGTAGTGATGGAGAATGTAACAGCCTTCTGGGAGGAGGTGAGAATGTTTAAGAATTATTTAAACACTTCAGACTTTTCTTCTTTGTAAACTTAGATTTCATTCTGGTGGAAATAAGGTTAGCATGTGTGTGTGTGTGTGTGTGTGTGTGTGTGTGTGTATGTGTGGCATGCACACACACACACACACACACACACACACACACACACACATATCTGCGGGAACTATTGTATTTATTTTATAAAGTAAGAAGTAGAGGCCCAGGAGCATCAAGTGCATTATACAAGCTCCTTCCTTCTCTCTCTCTCTCTCTCTCTCTCTCTCTCTCTCTCTCTGTTTCTTTCTTTCCTTCTCTTTCTTTCTTTTCTTTCCTTCTTCCTCTTCTTTTCTTTTCTTTTCTTGCCGTAGTGGGGTAAAGGTTAAAGCCAGGGCTTTAACCTTTTTTTACCACTGATTTGCACTCCTAAATCCTTTTTTTTTTTTTAAATTTTGAGATAGGGTTACATAGGCTGCTTCTGGCCTCAAACTTGCAGTTGTCCTGCCTTATCCTCTAGAGTCACTGGGATTACAGGCATATACCACAGTACCTGGCTCTTTATTTCTGTTTAAGTCATAATTGACTTTACACAACAGATCAGGAAGTAATACAAATATCAGTTTTGAGGCTGAATTTGAACCCTGACTCTGCCATTAACTTTCTGTGTAATCTAAATGGAGTTACTTTAACTTTGTGGAGTCTCTGATTTTTTCCATTTGTAAAATGGAGAATATTAACATTTACCTTGCAAATTTGTTGTGAAGACTGATCAAGATCAAGATGATTTATATTTATTAAAGTGTTCATTAGAGTTATGTGCAGGTAGTGGTTTCTTGGTGAGCAGTGCCTTCTCTGATCTCAAATTCTAGTCTAATGAGTTTATATACAGCAGTCAACAAAAAGCAGTAAAAGTAAAAGACCAAGCTATTTTTAAAATACTTTTACTTATTTTCCTATGCTATTAAAAGGTCTGTCATATTTCTCCATCAGAAAAATATTATAATTTTCTGCCTCTAAAAAAGCAATACTTCATTACTGAGTTCCTATTTCTTTATCCCTTATATCAGTTAAGGTAGGAGTTATAAAACCAAAGTCCTATTCTTAAATCTCTCATAATATCTTAAATTGGATTTATTTATATAAATAACTGGCTTACTAGGGCATTATTTTACTTCTTTTTTAAAAAATATAGAGGTAAGAGGATAATTTTTATCTGCCTAATGAAGTTGTTTTGTGGAAAAGTGTGTGGATCAGGTTTTAGTTCTTTGCTTTTAGGAATTTCAAATGCCCTTCTAGGCATGAAGCAAAAATATGAAATTTGATATTTTCACTGCTACTTTCAGATTATTGTTTTCCTACTCTGGTGCAAAAGCCCTCCATTCCTCTCTCACTCCATCTAATAAACTATGTAGCATGCTTAAGCCCTCCTCTGTGCCAGGCAGTAGGCTAAACACTTTATATGCTTTGTCTCATTTAATTTTCCCAACATTTCTCTGACCTAAATAATACAAATATTTCCATTTTCCTGATAATAAAAATACAGCCTTCAAAAAGTTAAAGAATTTAGCTCAACTTGCATAAATGGCCAAGGCTGATGCTAGATTTTGGACCCAATGTCACAGTATAGAGCCCTTTCACTGAGCCAGTGGCTCTCATCTGGCTGTATCTTCCCCTTCAGTCTGTAACTATCATCTGTCAAACTCCTGACACCTCTTGATGACATGTATTTAGTAGGGTGGTGCATGTTAAACCTCTGTCATCTTGTCTGAGACTTCAATATCCATGTGAATGATGCCTCCAATACTGTCCTTTGAACATGTATTTCTGACTTCTTCAGAAACCTCTCTTGGTTATATCCTGAGCTTTGTTAGCACCTGCATTAATCCCACTTTGGAAATGTCACACTGAAATCTCTCTCATCCCAGAACTTCTCAGCCCTCCAGCTCTCTTTATCCTTCTTACCTTTACTGCCTTTCAGTTTCATCAAGGTTTTTAGTTTCTTTAAGCGTAGACCCTTTGAGGTTTATCCTGCTCTTGTTCCAAGACTAGTCATTTTGGTGCTTCTCCCAATTGTGCTCTCAATTCCCTCTTCCTTTTGCCAATTTTTTCCCCTTGCAAAACATTCACTTTATCAATTTTGGAGAAGTAAGTGTTATCTGGGGAAACCATACACTCTAGTCAACTGTAGGTTTTATACATATATTGTTTCAACATCAATTGAGCCTGTAATTCATCATGGAAAATTCTTTCATTTGTCTTTAGTTAACTTCCTTTATTATTTTCCTAAAAGGTATCCCAGGTTCTCACCACTTTCCTAAAATCCTCAACCTCTCTCAGGATCTGCCCACCCCAAGTAAGATGGCCTTGCCTTCTACAATACACAGAGAAAATAGGGACCATCATTATGTATGAATGCTTCCAATTTCTCTCTTGACCATTGGAATTACCTTTCTTTTCTTATTTCCTGTCTAAGAAAAAGACATATGCTGTCTCTTTCCCTTGTCAAAACTATTCTACTTCTCAAAACAGAGGACCTACAATTATTTTCTAGACGCTTTGATGCCTTTTTTCAACTGACTCCTCACATTTAAATATTTTCAAAGTAAAATTTTTTTCCGATTCTTCCCTCTTCCCCCATCCTGCCAACTTCATTTCCTAGCCTTGTCACTCTTCCCTTTGCTGTCAAACCTGTTGTTGCAGGGCTGGGTGTGGTGGCGCACACCTGTAATCCCAACGGTTTGGGAGGCGGAGGCAGGAGGATCACAAGCTTGAGACCAGAGGCAGTCTGCGTAACTTAGTGAGACCCTGTCTCAAAAAGTAAAAAAAATAAAAATAAAAAATGGGCTGGGGGTGCAGCTCAGTGGTCCAGCACTTGCAAAGCATGCAAGCGCCAGGCCCTTGGTTCAATCCCTAGTACAGCAAAAAAAAAAAAAAAAAAAAAAAAAAAAAAAAAAAAAAAAGCAAAAAGAATCCCTGTTGTTACCATGTCACTATGGATGTCTCCCCACTGCAGTACCAATTCTGCCCTTGCCAATCTTTTACCACAGTTCTTTTATTGTGGAATTTATCACTTAAGTTAGCTTTATTATACCACTTGTTCCAGATTATTTTAGCCTCACATCATGACTTCTATGTCTGCCCTGCCTGTCCGTCACTGATGTCAGACCAGTTGGAGCATCTTCTAGCATTTCATGCTCTCTGTGGGTGACCTCACCAAGTCTCAGCTGATGTCAGTGTGTTGGTGACTCTCAAGTGCAGAATTCTGACCCTGTTTCTTTCCTGAACTTCCTACTTATTTCCACATTTCCTGCATACTCCTCATATACTTTGTATTCATCACTCCCCAAGCCTCATTTTTCCACTTGTTCTTGTGTATTCACCATCTCCTTTGAAGGCATCACCTGGGAGGTGAGGCGTGAGAGGTTGAGTGATGTAACTCAACCCCGGTGAGTTACACGACTCCTCCTTTGTGCCCAACCTGTAAGTAGGTAAAATTCCTTTTTACATATTAGGACATTGAGGCTTAGAGTTTAAGAAACTAGGATGAGGCCACTCAACTAGCTAGGGCAGATCTAACATGTCAGCCTAGGTCTCTCAGACTCCAAAGATGTTTTTTACTCACTATACTAACACTTTTTTTTTTTTTCAAAACTAGGGGGTTGAACCCAGGGCCTTCTGTATGCTAGGCAAGTGCTCTGCCACTGACTCACGTTCCTCGCCCCTTTTTTACTTTTTTATTTAAAGACAGGATATCACTAAGTTGTGCAGGCTGCCTCTGGCCTTGAACTCATAATCCTGCCTCAGCCTCCCAACTAGCTGGGATTACAGCATGTGCTGAAGTGCTTGGCTATACTGTCACTTACTAAAAACAAAACAAACAAAACAACAACAACAAAAAGATGAGAAGGGACTATTGATTTACTGAATACAAAATGCTTTCCCGTATACTACCTCCTTTAGTGCCATCAGTAACTCAGGAAAATGAAACTCAGACTTATAATGACTTGTCAGTCTTTAGTTATCTAGTTGAGAAGATGAGACAAAGGCTGGGATAAAGACATAGGGTATCATTACCATTCTCTCCCAGCAGCAGGGGGCCCATAAACATGGAAAATGTTTAGTCATACTAGAAATCAAATAAACACAACTAAGATCTATAGTGAGATTCCATATTCACATATAAAACTGCATATATACACAAAAAAGTAAAAACCAAACCAAACCCAAAATGCAACAGTATTGATAAAAATCCCCCCAAATTAGAACTCTGATACATTGCTGAAGGACAATTTGAAAGGACTTTTTCAAAAATTTAGAATTTTATATACCTTCACTTGTGGGGATTTATGCTAACAACAAGAAAAAAAAATGTGTCCCAAGATTTATAGCAAACTATGTGTATCATAGCCTGCAGCTGTGTACTGTGGCATCTGATCCCCTTAGATCTTAGAAGCTAAGCAGGGTTGGGCCTGGTTAGTACTGGATGGGAGACCCCCTGGGAGTACCAGATACTGTAGGTTTAGGAGAAGGACCTGGCAACCCACTCCCAAAAATCAATCTGCCATTGAAAACCCTATGAATAGCAGAGAAGTGCTGATAGTAGTGTTTCTCCTGTTGTATGCATGGTCGCTATGAGTCAGACACCAACTCGACAGCACCTAACAACAACAATAACATGTGCATCATGTCTATAGCCTTATCACCATGGCATGCAATTTTATTAGGTCTCAGAAGTTAAGCAAGGTTAGGCCTGGTTTGTCCTTGGGTGGGAGACTGCCTGGGAGTACTAGGTGCTGTAGGCTTGGGAGAAGGACCACACAGCCCACTCCCAAAACAATCAGCCATCAAAAACCCTATGAATACAGAGATTCACTAGCAGTGCTGGGCATGGCACAGTTTCAGGTAGTGTTTCACCTGCTGTACATAGGGTTGCAATGAGTTTGACTCGACCTGATGACACCTAAAAACAACCACCAGATAAGTTTCATGGGGGCAGCAGAGAGACAAGGCATTTTCAAAAGAGAATTCCTCCTCCTCAGACACCCTTGTGCAAATGAATTTATTTGAATTCTCTAGCAACCTCATCACATTTATAGTGAATCATAATTATTAAAAGAAATGCTCTGAGCTTCTCAGAGGAAGGAGCTACCACTGTGAAAGAGTAGAAGTCAAATTTGGGTTCTAATTTTACTCTGTGACCTACTAGTTATGTGGCTTTGGTCATTTAACCTTTCTGAGTCAGTCTACGTCTTTGAAAGATGAGAATTATAAAATCCATGTATTATGCTGAAGATTAAATAATCATGTTTATGTACCCAGCTTACAGAACAAGGGGTGTATATGCATATATATTATTGTTTTTAATTAAATTTAAGTTAATTTGGTAATAGGCAAAAGATCTAAGAACGGACAATATATTTCCATTAAATACTATACTTATAATTTTCAAGTTTTTTGATCATATGTCCTAGTAACCATATGCTTTATAATTATATACTATAAAATAATAGTTTTTGTTTTATAATGGATCATATGCAATGTTCTTTTCAAGTTAATCACACCTAAAGCAAATATCTGTTGAAAATATCTGAAAAAAACCTACCTTTTATTTTTGATGTGTTTTTTCCAGGGATTTGGGGAATTATTTGAGAAAGCAAAACTAAACAATAACAACAGAAAGATTTCCAATGGTAACAGCAGCCTTTTCTTCAGTAACTTCTCTCTTCTTGGCAGCCCTGTCCTGAAAGATATCAACTTCAAGATAGAAAAAGGACAGTTGTTGGCAGTTGCTGGATCTACTGGGGCAGGCAAGGTAGTTTCTTTTATTCCTCATCATTAAGAACTTAGTTTGCCATGTAATTACTCTCCTTTTCTTCTCTCTTATTTGTCTGTAGTGTAGGAAGGCATTTTGGAGACATTCTTATACAAGTTTTGAAATGCTTGGGTCTCTTGTAATATAAATTGTTCCACTGATGATTTCCTCTAGTTTTAAATTTCTTATATTATTTCCAGTGACTTTTTTATATTTATATTCCAGTGACTACATCTTTATATTTGGAATAGAATTCAACAAAGTTTCTTGCACATGGTTCACTTTTAATAACTTTATTGAACAAATGAATCATCCATTTTTACCAGTCTTTATTTAGCACAGACTTTTTTTCAGAGCTGGTACAAGAAAATCATAGTGTATATTTGACCTCAGAGACTACATAGGTAAAGAGTCCTCATTTTGTTGGCATAGGATTATGGAGAATGGACTCAGACTTGTGTGTGATATATTATGAAAAGCACTCAGAGAATTTTGTATAAAATATTAATTTATTCAGTGGACATCCTTTCTCCCCCCAGCCTCAAGAATAACTTATTATACTTATACAAATTCAGGTAATTTGGAGATACTTTGGACAAAATCTAGTAGGTTAGAAGAAAAAAATGCTGAAGAATTGAACTTGTCAGAAGAGTATACTCTATAGTGATCTTCAAGTAAACGAGCTATCATGCAGATACTGATAAACACTTGTTCTCATTTAACTACTGAGGAAATGTATTTAAAGGGCATGAAGGAAACAAATTAGAGATAAGAAAGTGCTTCCTGGTATTGGAATGAGCTACAAAGGGTGAGTATTTGCTTTGGAATCTGTAAAAATATGCCCTCGTTCCCATTAGACTGTTATTTTAGCTGTGGTATCTTTTAGAAGTCTAAGAGTTTCGTGATCTCTTGAAGCTTTTCAAAATATTTTCTAGAATTCTGTCCAAGGGCATAAGAGATGGAAGGAAAGATGGAAGGAAGGAAGGAAGGAAAGAAAGAAGGAAGGGAGGAAGGAAAGAAGGAAGGAAGGAGGAAAGGAAAGAAGGAAGGAGGGAAGGAAGAAAAGAAGGAAGGGGAAGGAAAAAAAGAAGGAAGGAAGGAGGCAAGGAAGGAAGGAGCAGTGATGCTCTAAGGTAAAAAATGTAAATAGAAATTAAGAGAGAAATATTCCAGAAAGGCGATGATATATCACTAACTAAGAAGGAGATACCCCCACATGTCTGTCAGCTTGTCATGCTGTAGGGGTTTGCATGTTCCTGTGAGGCTAAATGCTATGCCACTGGTATCTCAGATACCAGCAGGGCCACCCACGGTGGACAGGTTCCAGCTGAGCTTCTAGACTAAGACAGACTAGGGAGAAGGATGTGGAAGCTCACTCCCAAGATAATTCACCATTGAAAACCCTACAGATAGCAGAGAAGTACTGTCAAATATAGTGTTGGAAAATGAGCCCCCCAGGCTGGAAGGCATTCAAGAGATGACTAGGAAAGAGTACCCTTCTCAAAGTAGAGTCAACCTTAATGGGAATGGAGTAAAGCCCCTGGGACCTTCAGTTGCTGAAGTGACATGACTCAAAATGAGAGGAAACGTAGTCACTGTAACAGTGGGCTCAAACATGAAAAGATTGTGTGCATGGCACAGTAGTGTTTCATCCTGTTGTACATAGGGTCACTATGAGTCAGACTTGACTAGACAACACCTAGCAACAACAACACATCATGGCATATTATTCAGTTAATAAAAAATATTAAAGAATGACTCTGAAGGATGTTTATAATATACTTTTTGGTGGAGAAAGACAAGTTATAAAAGTGTATGTGCATTATGACTCATATTTTATGAAAGCATATTTATGTGTAAGTGTACATGCATGTCTGGAAAGACAAATTTATCAACTTGTTATCTCTGAGGTTTTGGCTATTCTTTACACCCCTGAATTTTCCAAAGTTTCAACAATTAAGGTACATTATTTTATTGATAAAACAATAAAGTCATGTTTAATTTTATCACCTCCCTATTATAATTGTCTAGATTGGAAACATACCATATTTTCTTCATTTTTATATTTTAAAGACTACATAGCATGCAATGGATGCTTTTCACAAACTTAACTAAATATCTTTAGGAAAATGCTTTCCCACTTCTAATCTACATTAAGTGTATTGCTCTTAGGAAACTTCCTTGGGTTGTTATATGAAACCATGCTAGTACAGGAGTCTGAACTATGGATGCCCTTAATTGAAAGCTGGTGTGTGACATCTCATCGGATCGGAGGATTTTTCAGTTCTATTGTCCCAACCACCGTTGAAGCAGTTCTGTGGCCTTGTTGACAACCCCTAGTGCCATACTGTCTCTATTATTTATCCTTGCCTCACTCTGGTGCTAAATTTTAACTTGACTTTGTAATTGAGTATATGTGTAAAATAAGCTGTTAGCTCATGTTTAGCTTACTTTTTAAAGAAAAATTTTAAAAAATTAAACTACTGAGTTCCACAATGAGTTGTATCAGCATTTTGGAATCTTGGGTGGTAAGAAGTTGAATGAAAATATCACTGAATATACATACATGCATAGAATCAGCCCTCTGTATCCATGGGTTCCATGGTCTTGCATTCAGCCAACCATAGACCAAAAATATTTTTTAAATTATATCTGTATTGACATATATATAGACTTTTTCTTGTCATTATGATTACTAATAGGGTACTAGTAATATAGTAAAACAATTATTTAATAGCATTAGCTATCATAGGAAATCTAAAGATGGCCCCCTGAAGTATATAGGAGAATGTACACAGGCTATATGCAAATACCACATACTATGCTAATTTATATATGAGATTTAAGCATCTATTTATTTTATTATTTGTAGGAAGTTCTTGAACCAATCCCCCAAGGATCACCAAAGGATGATTATATTTTGAAGTTTTAGGAAAGTCCATATTTTTGTTCTGGGGCTGAAATTTAGCTCAGTTGGTAGAGTGCTGCTCTGCAGTCTTTGAGATCCCAGGTTCAATTCCCAGCACCACAAAATTGGAAGGACATGGCAATCCACTTCCAAGGCAATCCTGAAACAATCAGCCATTGAAAACCCCATGAAGGTTGCTATGAGTCAGGCTGGACTCAACGGCAACTAACAACAACAACAACAACAACAACAACAACATATTTTGTTCTAGTGATTATATTTATAAGAATGTTGTCCTGTCCAACTTATAGTGACACTTATAGGGTTTTCAATGGCTGATTGTTTTGGGATTGCCTCAGGAGTGGATTGTCACGTCCTTCTCCCATTTTTGTGGTGCTGGGAATCGAACTCAGGACCTCAGAGACTGCAGAGCAGCGCTCTACCAACTGAGCTAAATCCCAGCCCCATTTATAAGAAATGCATTTTAAATATTTAGTTCTCTGTATCTTTAATTCGTTCATATGAGCTTTGATAAAAATCAGTGTTTTCCACTGATACCTTCTTTTCTTCTCTGTGTTTAGTCAGTAGTATTACCTTTTTTCTTTTTATTAGCATTTTTTTAGTTATTGTACAACTTAATGGGTTTCTTTATGACTTTTCATAAATGCATATTGTTGAACATTGCTCAAATTCACCTCCCCCATTACCCTCTCTCTTTTTTAAAATTTTAATTATTTTATTATAATATAACATACATACAGAAAAATTCAGAGTAGAGAGCATAGTGAATTACTACAAGGGAAACAAGCCCATGGAAGAAACAAACATTCTGCATGTCTCTCTCTCCCCATGTTTGTTCCCAACAACTACCCCCTCTATTCTTTTTGTTTTTCTTTAATTGGAAATTTTTAATGTATAACTGAATGTGTTTCATTTGGGCATGCATCCATATATGTGTTTCATTGTACATTGCACAGATAACTTCCCCTTTACCCTCTTATGCCCCTCCTTCCCCCTCTCCCACCCCCCCCACCAATGGCCTCTCTTCTACTTGCATGTCTTTTTGTGGGAATAATTTTCTGTATACTCTTGCATCCAATTATGATTTAAATCCACACTTTTTTCTGTAGTAATCTATCTTTTTACATTGTCAGCAGTATTACTCCCAATACCCTCTGTTGATCCTCCTACTAATCCTTTTTTAATGCTTATCTTTGTATAGTTAAGTATATTTATGTTTATTTGACTTTATTTGTTATCTTTAAATGATGTATTTTGATTTCCACCTTTTCTTGATAAGGTGTTCAGCAAATTTCCTCTGTATCCCACATCCATTCCCTATCTCCTTTTATTTTTTATATTTGTCTTTTACTTATAACTTCTCTTATGGTCATGGCATATATCATATTTAAGTCTGTTCTTCACCTCTAATTCTCATTAGTTTTAATTCAGTTCACATCTTTGTTCATTGATAATTCTTTTGGGCTATCTCTTAGATGATCTTACATGTCAAAAAAAGGATCATAGGAACAATATTATCTGAATATACTTTTTTACCTAATTTCTCTTTTATAAGGTGAAGATGATACAGAATCTACCTTGTAGGATTATTGTGAAGGACAAATTCATTAATATAATTAAAGTTCATAGACAGCATCCAGCACAGAGTGAGAACTCAACAAATTCTAGCTGTTACTAATTCTCCCAGGGGGCTGGGATTTAGCTTAATTGGTAGAACACCACTCTGCAGTCTCTGAGGTCCTAGGTTTGATTCCCAGCACCACAAAAATGGGAGAAGGACATGGCAAGTCAGTCCTGAGGCAATCTCAAAACCATCAGCCATTGAAAACCCTATGAGTGTCACTATGAGTCAGACTCAACTCAGTGGCATCTAACAACATCAACAATCCTCCCAATCCTCCAAATCCATCCCAACAATCTAAAGTTGGGGCCCCTTCTCTATGAAACTCAATCATAACATTTGTTATTCTGTATTATAATCACCTCTTTTATTCCCTTTGTATCTTTTGTGCACAGTACAGTACCTGGACCAGGAAGGCACTGAAGACATTTTGAATCAAATGAGTTAACTTACTTACCATATTTATTTATTTATTTATTTATGGCACCAGGGATCGAACCCAGGACTTTGCACTTGCTAGGCAAGTGCTCCACACTGAGCTATGCCCCCAGCCCAGTTAATAGAAACTATAAAACATACCTCTGCTTAAAATGATCATTGGAGGAAAATGAATCCTGAGAGTGATTTGGTCAAATGATAAAAATAATTTTTATTTCTAGACATCACTTCTAATGATGATTCTTGGAGAGCTGGAGCCTTCAGAGGGCAAAATTAAGCACAGCGGAAGAATTTCATTCTGCTCTCAGTTTTCCTGGATCATGCCTGGCACAATCAAAGAAAATATAATCTTTGGTGTTTCCTACGATGAGTACAGATATAGGAGTGTCATCAAAGCATGCCAGCTAGAAGAGGTAAGCAAGTATGTGAAAAATTGCTTATTATGCATATGAAACCTTCCAACTCCCCAAATTATACATTTAGCTCCCTATTTAATTAGTTTACTTATATTAAAGTTTCCTCTAAGAGTAAGATACTGTGAGTAGATTGATTAATAAGACACATGACCCCCGCTTTAAAAAGCTTGCAAATATAGAAAATAGATGCAATCTATTTTTTGAATGATGGGCTGGTTTGCTCTTTATGCAATGGGTGAGAATTTTGTTCACATGTTAGTGAGACAAATGTACTCAGTGGACATTTATATAGCATGTACTTTGTATTCCAAACATAAGAGGAATTTAACTATTTTAATTATATAAGAGGGATTTAATAATTTTAGTAGCACCATAGCCTAATGGAATAAGCATTGATCTTCTAATAGATAATCAGATAAAACTGTCTTATCTTAAAATTTTATCTTTGACCTTAAACATACATAACCTCCAATAAGTACAAATCTTTGAAGCAGAGGCAAAGATGATGATATTGACTCATTTCATAACAATTTAAGAAATAACTAGTTATTTGGAAATACATAAAATATTCTGAATAAGGCCAGTATGTAGATCTTAAAGTTGTATGATGGTGGGTTCAATAATTATTTATTTAAATGGTATATTATATATTATTAAATGAATATATTATTATGCAATTTATTTTATCTGAACAATGATCTTATTTCAAAAGGAGTATCTTTGATAGATGGCATTTGGCAGTAGTGCATGGATTCCTTTATATCACCTTTTATAAAAGAATTGCAGTGAGAATAGAATGAAGCCGAAAATACAGTGTACAAAAAGTGGAAAATGCCTAATTGTGGATTAGAGTATGTACTGACACAAAGGACTGTCCGTGTGTACTGATTCATTCAACAGTAGTTTTTTTTTTTTTAACTGCTCTTATTTTCTATATACCCTGAGAATATAATGGAAAGAAAAGCTAGGCTATAAAAGTATTAGGTACTCTAAAGAAGCTATCCATAATTCCTCAAAAGTTCTTCTTTCAGGAATGGTATTTCACAACCTAGAGGTTAGAACATTCTGTGTTTGTTACCAAAAAAGTCTAAGTGTTTCCAGGGAACACATGAGGAAACTGAGATGTAGGAGTAGTAGTCTGTGCTCTGTTCATTTATGAGTGGAAAGGTGTTAGCAGGTTTCTGGTAGACTTTATTTTTTGCTTTGAATATACAACTTTCACATACAAGTGATTTTATAAGTAATAGTTTGAGTTCCCAAGTAAACCTATAAAATATATTTAACCCAAATATAACTTAGGTATATTACTAGCAATAAATTTAGAGCTGTGGGTCTCTCATTTATGGAACAGGGATTTACTAACTTCAACACTGTGACAGGTCCTGGAAATACAAGTTGGATAAGACATCACCTATTTTTTAAAAGGTTCATTGTAGAGTGCCCTGAATTAATAATTAAGGATTGTATATTATGTGAATTATATCTCAATAAAGCCATTAAAATGATGAAAGAAAGAGAAGCAGAACACATTCCTCTTTTTTTTTTCTGATGTCATGGCCACCATTAAAATTGTTTTTAGAGCATGTAATTCAGTGTTTAGCATATTCACAGGATTGTTCAACCATTACCACTATCTTGTCCCCTCTAAAAGAAACCTTACACCCATTAACAATCAATTCTCATTTCTTGTGCTTATCCTTCCCTCCACTGCCAGCCCTAGCAAGGGCTGCCTCTATAAGTGTACCTATTTTTGATATTTAATATAAAGGGAACTATACATTATGTAGTAAAAGGTAATAAGTCTTTATTTAGAAAACATTATTTGTATTTATTTTGTGGTACTTAGGGACTGAACCCAAGGTCTCACACATACTTTGCAAGTGCTTTATCACTGGGCTGCTCCCCTACCCCATTTTTGATTATATTTTTATTTCAAGAAAGAACCTCCCTGAGTTACGCAAGGGGCCATCAGCTTCAAACTCCCAATTCTCCTGTGTCCCTCTTCAGAGTTGTTGGGATCACAGGTATTTGCCACTGTGCCCAGTTTAACAAACATTATTAAGACTTGTTGCACTTTATACAGTGTACCAGGAGCTAGAGATGAATAGAGCTAGAGTATGTATAGAATATGATCCATGTACTTTAGGTGTTCATAGACTAGTCAGAGAAAGAAATAGATCAATAATGAATCTAATTGGTGCCCTAATAGAAAATGAAATAGATTTTTATACGTAAAAGGAGAAAGTGGGGGCTACATCTGTGTTTGCCTAAGAAACAGCCTCCATTCCCTCTGATGGAATGAATCACTGTGGAATTTCAAGGGTGACAGGAATGAAACTTAGGGCCTCAGAGGAAATTTTGGTTAAGAACATCAAAGCTCCCAATAAAGTAAAGAGAAAAGTTGATGTGAAGGATTGGGAGATTAATGAGTAAGTGGTCTCTGGACTATTGAAAAGATTAAATGGGATATACCTATCAGGTGTCTAACATAGCATCTGGCACAAAGTCCAGTCAATAAATATTAACTTGTCTATACTTCCTTTTGTGATAGAGAATACTGTTATAGAGCATGGCAGGAGAAATTCCTCTGAGAACTAGTTCTTGTTAGTGAGTGACTACTGTGAAGATAAGATTGAGGTTGGCATAATTAAGAAAAAGGAGAACCATGAAACTAAAGTATAATGAGAAGTCATCTATGTGATTTTTTTTGTGTGTATGTGCTACGTTGAACCCAAAGCCTCACACATGCTTATGCAACTGCTCTACCACTGAGCTACACCCCCAGCCCAATTTTTGCTTTTTATTTTGAGACATGGTCTTCTAAAGTTATGCAGGCTCCTCTGGCCTTAAACTTGTAGTCCTCCTTCCTCTGCCTCCAGGTCACTGGGATTAGAGGTATGTGCCACTGCACCCAACTTTCAATATGAATTTTGATGTTGATAAAACTGATGTTGACAAAGTTGGTCATGTTTATACACAGTCAATAAAAACTGGGATAGTCTGTGGAATGAATCAGATGGCGTAAGATCCTGAAGGTTTGGAATGTGGACAGGCTGGTTCCCTGCTCAAGAAATGGCACTAGGGATGGGACGCAATATCACTTTCTATGTCCCTTTCTAACCGCAAACATTACTTGTGTGATTTCCTTATGCCAGAAACTGTTCCCCCTAGGGGGTTATGGTGGACACAAAATGAAAACTTTATTATCTCTTCTGTCAAAGTACTAATAGGCTGATTTGGGAGAAAACAATGATAAAGAACTCATTTCGCCATATGGTAAGAGTAGGGCTGAAAGTACTCCTAGAGCATGATAAAAACCCAGTGGAGGAATTTTAGTCCACCTGGGTAGTTTAGAGAGCCTGTGTCTATAAGCAGATATCTTGAAGGATGATTCAGAGAAGAAAAACATATGCTGGACAGAGGAAACTATGTGAACAGAAATACAGGATATGAAGCCACTTGGTTGGTACAGGAAATTATAAGCATCTTGATAGAACCAGAATATAATTTGGAGACAATGAGTGGGCTGGAATAGAATTAGAGAGTCATGTCATGGATGCTTGGATGCTAGTGTTAAGAATTTGATCTTTAAACAGGAGAATAATATAATCACTTTGAAATTTAGTTATGTCACTTTGATTATGACAATAAGGGGCAGAATTAAGGTGAACCAAAGTAGAAGCTTTCCAGAATAGCAGAATGAGCATAGATTTTGGAATCTGACAAAGCCAGGTGATAAAGAAAGTTATTTAACCTTTCTATATACTGAGTTGCCTGCAGCCATAGCCCTGTGGCATCCGATCCCGGCAGACCTCTGAAGCTAAGCAGGGTCGGGCCTGGTTAGTACCTGGATGGGAGACCACCTGGGAACACCAGAAGCTGTAGGCTTGGGAGAAGGACCTGGCAACCCCCTCCCAAAAATCAACCTGCCATTGAAAACCCTATGAACAGCAGAGAAGCACTGACAATAGTGTTTCCCCTGTTGTACAGAGGGTCGCTATGAGTCGGATACCGA
>VMDO01009086.1:0-79505 GCA_007922755.1 Pedetes capensis
GGGAATTTACCCAAAGGGAGATGGGTCATCATACCACAGAGACACCTGCATCTCCATGTTCAATGCAGCGCTTTTCACAATAGCAAGGATATGGAATCAACCAAAGTGCCCTTCAACAGAAGAATGGATAAAAAAACTATGGTACATATACACAATGGAATACTACTCAGCAATCAAGAAAAATGAAATAAGGTCATTCGCAGCAAAATGGATGGAATTAGAGAAAACTATTCTGAGTGAACGAACACGAGCTCAGAAAGAGAAACAACACATGTTCTCACTCATATGAGGGAGCTGATTCAAAATTACAAGGAGGAAAAATCCTATTCAAAGGTCAGATCATAATAAAAGGGGGGGGGAGATAAAAATGATGTCAACATAAATGGACTAGAAATCGCATGTAATTGTTCTAACAAGATAAAAACAAAGACCACTACAGGAAAAATTTCTATCTTAAACAGAACTGGAACCCAAGGACATATAGAAAAATACTACTAAGTAAAAGATAGAGAAGACTTAGATGGGAAACTTAGAGGGGAAGGGTGGGAGGGGGAGAAGCATAGGGGAGGGTAAGGGGTAACCTATATGAATAATGTTTATCAAAATGCATATATGAAAATATCACAATGAAAAGCATGTCAAAATGAATCACATTATGATGTACATTAAAAATTTCTAATAAAAAAAGTAGTTACAAAAAAAAAAAGAAATAATAACACCTCTCTTTAAGAATGTTTATGGGATTAACAATTTAACCAGCACCCAGTGGGTCTTCAATAAATACATTGACACTAGATAAGACCAAAAAATGAAAGCATTTTGCTTATAACTAATAACTTCTAAGTTATGTTTTCATAGTAATGTTAAGTGAGACTTTACTTTGAAGTATTTGTATTATGAAATGTATACCATGCTTATAATGTATAAACCATAAATGTGTAAGTTAACAACTTTTAAAGTGATAAACACCTGTATACCACCATGTCAGTTTACAAAAACTTTTTATGATGGTATAGCATTACTCACAGAAAAGTACAAGGATTAAACTGGGTGTGGTGGTACATATCTGTAATCTCAGCACTTAGAAGTTTGAGGCAGGAGGAGCAAATCACAAGTTTTAGGCCAGCATGGACTACATAGTGAGACCCTGTCTCAAAACAGCAACAAAAAAAACAATCTCCAAAAGAATCATAACTATGCAATCAGAAATACTTTTCAAAAACTGGAAAAGCACAACCATTGCATTTCCTCTACTCACTACCCATTCTCACCAAGGGAGACCACTTTTCTGACTTCCATATATGAGATTAGTTTTGTCTGGATATGAATTTTATATACATGAAATCCCATGCTATGGACTCTTTTATGGCTAACTTCTTCAGCCCTGAATCATGTTTGTAATATTCACTTTTCAAAAATTTACTATGGAAATGTCAATTAATATACAAAGGGCAAGAAAGTAAAACAAACCCTAATATGGATCATTCCTTTAAAACATCCTGAACTCATAGGTACTTTGTTTTATCTGAACATTACCTACTATAATTCTGTGCTGACCCAAAGCACTGGATGACTTTCCACAAATGTCCTATTATTTCATCCATATATATTTCAGTATGGGTCTCCCTAACAAAAGGATCATTTTTGTCACACTTAACTAGACTTATTAATGTGTTGGATATGAAATAGGAGAAAAAGAAAGGATTCAAGAACAGCTATTGGAGTTTAACTGGGGAAATTGTTGTTGTTGTTGTTAGGTGACATGGAGTTGTGTCTGACTCATAGTGCCCTCATATGGTTTTCAGTTATTTGGGGATTGCCTTGAGACTGGGTTGCCACATCCTTCTCCCATTTTTGTGGTGTGGGAATCAAACTTGAGACCTCAGAGACTGTAGAGTGGCGCTCTACCAACTGAGCTAAATCCCAGCTCTAACTATAATTACATGATACCAATATCCTGGCAGGGGGCAACACTTCCTCATTACCTCATACAGGAATTTTTGCAGCTGAATTATTCATAACAGGAGCTGAACAAAGTGTGCACATGCTTTTTAAAATGTCTGTTTGTAAGTTTGGCCTGCACCCATACCACTGTGGCATCCTATCCTGTCAGATCTCAGAAGCTAGGCAGAGTCGGGCCTGGTTAGTACTTTCATGGGAGTCTGCCTGGGAACACCAGGTGCTATAAGCTTGGTAAAAGGACCTGACAACTCACTCTCAAAAAACAAGCAGCCATTGAAAACCCTATGAATAACAGAGAAGCACTGACAATAGTGTTTCACCTGTTGTACTTGGGGTTGTTATGAGTTGGACACCTACTTGACCTCACCTAACAACAACCACAACACTTGTAAGGTTGGGGTCTTTATTCTACTTATATAAACTGAATATTTGAGAGGATTTCAGTTCTTTATGGCTTAGATGAAAAGAGGAAAATTTTGCATCTTGTCTAATTACATCTGCTTTTGGGGTTTATAATACCTTGTTGATGTTGTTAGGTGCCGCTGTTGAGTCAGTGTCTGACTCATAGCAACCCTATGTACAAGAGAGAAAACACGTTGTTAGTGCCTCTCTGCTATTCATAGGGTTTTCAATGGCTGATGTTTTTTGCAGGTAGTAGGTTGTGGGGTCCTCCCAAGCCTACAGCCCCTGGTGCTCCCAGACATTCTCCCATCCAAGTACTAACCAGGTCTGACCCTGCTTAGTTTCTGAGATTTGATGGGATCGGATACCACAGTGGTACAGGTTGTTGTTGTTGTTGTTGTTAGGTGCTGTCGAGTCGGTATCTGACTCATAGCGACCCTCATAGGGTTTTCAATGGCTGAGTGCTTCGGGATTGCCTTGGGAGTGGATTGCCAGGCCCTTCTCCCATTTTTGCGGTGCTGGGAATTGAACTCGGGGCCTCAGAGACTGCAGCACAGCGCTCTACCCACTGAGCTAAATCCCAGCCCGTGCTACAGGTTAGGATGCTAAAAATTGAGATAGTCTTAATTTCTTGATGTCATGTGTCTTGCATGTTTCAGATCTTCAAATTCCTTTTGTACTTTGGAGGTGAACTTTTAGCTTGATCTATTTCATTGCATTTTATGTTATTTTATCATTGATATTAGATAGTCCACTTTTTGCTACTTGGCTCCTTTGATTTACCTGTGAAGTGACAAGCCCAGTGGGCTGTCTTAGCTCAGCTTGTCTGAAGAAATTCATCACTGTGACCTGAGAAATTTCCTTGAAGGGAGCTAAATAGAGAATGCCAAAGTGTTCTCACCCTCAGGGTCTCACTTCTGCCCTTGGGACTTGGACAGATTGCCTTTGAGGATATAACAGTGAAGTTGACACAATCAGACAGTCAGGCATTTGCTTAAATAATTTTTCCCTTCTGTTTTTTCTTACTTTCAACCAGTTTTATTCTTGACTACAGAGAATATTTGATGTTTCCAGTTAAATGTCTATCAGTCTTTGTCAGTTTAAAGCTTCTCTAGCCTTAAATTTCAGCTTCCTTGCCTATCCCTGTACAGTGTTTTCTCTCTGTCCCTTCCATTGCAAGATGGTGCATGGGGAGGAAGTGCCAACTTGTTCTTGTGGCAGTCACTGCAAGAGCAGTTGTTAACTGAGGGGTCTCCTATTCCTTGATGTCAAGCCACTTCTAAGGTCACTGAGAATTATGTGACTTTTATGGTTACTCTGGCTCCCCTGTGGATGATCTCATGATGGTCTCAGGCCACAAGCTCCTCCACCTCTCACTGTGGACTGCTGCCTCCACTTTCTTTTGCCCACCAGACCTGTAGTTTCCCTAGGCACTTGTTCACTCCTGGCTGCTTTCTCTGCACTGTTTACGGTCTGCTGCATTCTGTAACCTCTTCTGTCACCCTTGCCATTCTACTGTGCCTATGCCATATGGGACTAGATAAGCTTAGACTACACTTGTGTGGAGAAGTAAGGACTGGTAGCAATGGTTTGGGAATCTTCGAACCACAATTGGATCCTTTTCCCACATCTTCTGGGTTTTCTCTTTAGGGGTTACCAGGACCTTTTGTGCTCCATCTTCTCTGTTTGCTTTATATCACAATCTACTTCCTTCTCCATGGCTTGTTTCAGTCTTCTAGGATTGATTTCATGATTTCCTTTCATTGACATAGAAAATGTTAAATATTCTGGTTTCCAAATTAAGGGAAAATAAAAAGAAACCAGTGAAACAAATTTAAACGGTATTTTTATTTAAATCAACACATCCAACATTATTTCAACATGAAACAATATAAAAATTACTAAGATATTTTGCATTCTCTTTTTTCTTTCATTTCTTGTGGGTGGTTGCAGACTCTTTGAATTCCATTGTGTGTATTTTATGCTTAAAACACATCTTAGCTGCATTTTAGGACTGGTGGCTGCAATTTGGATAATGCAGGTCTAGGTAATCTAAAATTAGAAATGAAAAAACCTCTAGATAATATTAAAGGAAAAGCAAACACAATAAATAAACCATACTCTTGGAGTGCTGCATTTTTGGCTGCCTAGTTTAGAATTTCATTCATTCCAGATTCCTAATGGCCACCATCATTTAATGTATGTAAAGTTTCACTTTCACCAAAATTGCTTTCTTATTTATTTATTTGTTTTATGGTGCTGTAGACTGAACCCAGGGCCTCCAGCATGCTAGGCAAGTATTCTACCTCTGAGCTACATCTTTAGCCTTGAAATAGATTTTTGATCATAGGAATCAAGTTTGGTTTCTCCTCAGTCAATCCGAATACCTAACATAGTGCTGCTGACCACTTAGTAAGAACTCAGCCAATTAGTCCTTGACTTAAAAATTTGTTACAAGTGGGGCTGCCTTGATAACTCTTCAATTTCCACTTGTAGGATTAATTTTAGTTGTCTGACAGCAAAGCCCTTATCCTGTATTTCTCCCCCTCCTCCACATATCTTTCAGTTTGGTCTTTGGTTTAAGATCAATGCAGCAATGTTTTAAAAGTCATCATTTCATTATTTAGAATTTGTCAATGAAGAAAGAAATCTAGAAAGAAATCTAAATCTAGTGTATTAAAAGTGGAAACTAAAGGACCCAATTGAAGCATATGCCAAAAATTTAGAGATGAGAGCAGAATTGGTCAATTTGATTTTAATACTCTCAAGAATCTGCACACAATATATGGGGTTAGAAGACATCCTGTGAAAAACTCACTCAAATGGGAGGCTTATCAATATATAGATGAACATAGAGCAACTCCCAAATCTTATCTGAAAACATATCTAATGATATATGATAATATATGAAAATGACTCTAATTAAAGGCATTCTAACAAGAACATAGTCCTACACCCTGTGGCATCCAATCCAGTCAGATCTCAGTAGCTAAGTGGGGTCGGGCCTAGTTAGTACTTGGATGGGAGAGTGCCTGGGAGCACCACCTGCTGTAGGCTTGGGAGACAGACCCAGCAACCCACTCCCAAAAATCAATCTGCCAATGAAAATCCTATGAACAGCAGAGAACTGACAACAGTGTTTTCCCTGTTGTATGTAGGGTCACTATGAGTCAGATACCGACTCGATGGCACCTAACAACAACAACAATAAGAATATAGTCTTCAGTATGGTTGGGACTCAACATCAGTGAAACAAAAATCCTTACAACTGGGTCAGTATGCAACTTCATGATAAATGGAGAAAAGATTGAGGTTGTCCACAATTTTGCTTTACTTGGTTCTACAATCAACACCCATGGATGCAGCAGTCAAGAAATCAAAAGATGCATGACTTTGGGGAAAGCTGTGGCAAAAGATGTCTGTAAAGTATTGAAAAGTAAAGACATCACATTGAAAACGAAGGTGCGTCTGACTCATGCCAGGGTATTTTCAGTCACATCATATGGTTGTGAAAGCTGGACATTGAACAAGGGAGACAGGAGAAGAATTGATGCTTTTGAATTATGGTGCTGGAGACAAATATTGAATATACTATGGACCGCCAAAAGAATCAACAGATCTGTCCTAGATGAAGTGCAACCAGGGTGCTCCTTGGAAGCAAGGATGGCTAGACTACATCTTAATGTATTTTGGACATGAAGTCAGGAGTGATCAATCCCTAAAGGAGGACATCATGTTTGGAAGAGTGGTGGTCAATGAAAAAAAGGAAAACCCTCCACTAGATGGATGGACACAGTGTCTGCCATAATGGGCTTAAATATAAATAAGGTCATGTGCATGGCACAGAATCAGGGAGTGTTTTGTTCTGCTGCAGAGAGGTTCTCTATGAGTTGGACTCTAGAGCACCTAACAACAACAACAACAGTAAGTTAAACAAATTTACTAAGTAAGTCAGCTCTATTCCTTCTGAGCTTTGATGACAAAGTTAAAGAAATAATAGATGAATAAAAACTGACATACCTTCTTACCCCAGCTGAAGGATGTCCAGTTTAATGACCAGAATGGATTACTGATATAAGCATCCACCTTCACCACCAATCTACCCACATTCATTTAATCACCAAACTTTATAAATTATACTCCTTTAATTCTTCTCTTCTCAAAGCTGTTCTTTTCTTTCTGTTTCCTTGGATTTCTAGAATGTCTTCTCTGTATCCCTACCCCGACAGCCATTCTCTGGACCAGTGCTTGCCACTCAGTGGAAAAGCCTAGTGTTAAGCCTGGGGATATAGCTCAGGGGTAGAGTACTTTTGTAGTATGCTCAAAGGCTCTAGGTTTGATCCCCAGCACCATAAGAAAACAAAGATCATTTTTTTTCCTCTATCCATCACAATCCAATATTGCTATGAAACATACTACAAATGAATTATTAGAAAAATTTAATGAGAAAAAATTGAGGCATCCAATATCAAAGTTCATTTTTTAGAATTATTATTGGGTAGTTAGACATGGTGGTATGTGCTTCTGGACCCAGCTACTTGACACTGAGGCAAGAGGATCACCTGAGCGCAGGGGTTGAGGCCAATGTGGGCAACATAGGGAGACACTATCTTGTACAAAACAAAACAAATACAAAACAGAGCAAAATAGTAGTAAAAATTATTATTATTATGTTAAATGTATCTAAAATTGCTCTCTCAATTTACTATGAAAGTGTTCAGGTTATTATAGTAAAACACCTTGGTGTATGGGTTACACTTTAAGTAGCAATACTATAGATCTGTACGGTTCAATATGGTAGTCAGTAACTATGTATGGCTTTTTAAATTTATGTCTTAACTTGGCATGTTGGAGCATGCCTGTAATCCCACCACTTGAGAGGCAGAGGAAAGAGGATTAAAAGTTTGAAGTCAGTTGAGGCTACATAGCCAGACCCTGTCTCAAAAAACAAAACCAACCAACCAAACAAACAAAATAATAAAACAAAGCCCAGAGAAACCTTTAACTTTCACTTACTTTAAAATTAAATTAATTAAAAATCTGATTCCTCAGTGCATTATTATTGTTGTTAAGTGTCATCCAGTTGGTGTCCAACTCATAGTAACCCTGTGTACAACAGAGAAACACTATTGTTACTGCTTCTCTGCTATTCATAGGGTTTTCAAAGGCTGATTGTTTTTTGGGAGTGGGTTGCTGGGTCTTTCTCCCAAGCTTACAGCACCTGGTGTTCCCAGGCAGTCTCCCATCCAAGAAATATCCAGGCCTGACCCTTCTTAGCTTCCAAGATCTGACAGGATTAGATGCCACAGTGGTACAGCTGCAGGCACCTCAGTGAATTAGCCACATTTAAAGTGTTGCATAGCCACATGTGGCTAGTGGCTATTATATAGACCTCACAGATGTAGAACATTTCCATTACCACAGAAACTTTTATCAGACAGTGCAGCTGTAGGTACTTATGACCCAGAGTATGGTGTCTGAACTAGTAGGACTTGTTTTACATGGAATTTGTTGTAAATGTAGAACGTTAGGTCTATACCTACTGAAGTAGAACTTGTGTATTAATAAGTTTCCCAGTTGATTTCTATGTCTTTTAAACTTTGAAACCTATCCTAGTGTGATTCCTGAGTTTAGGTGCCATTGAGTCGGGTCCAACTCATAGTGACCCTATGTCCAACAAAACAAAATACTTCCTGACACCGCCATGTCCAGCACTATGTGAGTGCTTCTCTGCTATTCATAGGGTTTTCAGTGGTGGATTGTTTCAGAGTTGGGCTGCCAGGTCCTTCTCCCATTATTGTGGTGCTGAGGATTGAACCCAGGACCTCAGAGAGCGCAGAGTGTCACTCTAGAACTCAACTAAAGGCCTGCCCTAGGATGTTTCTAGAGCAATCTAAACCAAAATCTGACCAAGCTACCACACTAATCATTCCATAGCTGTCTAGACCAGCCCTTTCCACAATGATAAGCATGAGCCACATGTAACTATTTTAAAAGTTTAATTAAAAATTATTTCCTCAGTCCCTCAAGGCATATTTCAAGTGCTCAGTTGTTCTACTGGAAACAGCTAATGGGTACCATATTGGGCAATACAGAAAGAGAGTGTTTCCTTTATTGCAAAAGTTTGGTTGGAAGATGTTGATCTAGATTCTAGTTTAGCATCCAAAGTTCTACATTAGCTGGTCCTAGCCTACTTCTCAAGCTTTAGTTCTAGGTTGATCCTTTTGTCTAACATGAGTTATGTCACTTAGTTTCTATATACCTTCACACCCTTTGTTGTTTTGCTTTGAATACTATTTTTACTTTGAATACTTATTTTTTACTTTCCCTCCTCTCTTTTTACCTCCATATTTTTCATTCGACTTCTGTGTTAAAATTTAACAAATGGGTCAGCAGTTCCAAGAAGCTTTTCTAGAAACCATCCCATACACCCATATGTACATGCAAATATACACATAGACATATATAATTTAGATTGTTTCTTTTCATTTCTTAGATTGTTGTTGTTTTTGTTAGGTACTGTCGAGTCGGTATCCAACTCATAGCAACACTCATAGGGTTTGCAATAGCTGACTGTTTCGGGATTACCTTTGGAGTGGATTGCCAGGTCCTTCTCCCATTTTTGGGGTGCTGGGAACTGAACTCCAAACCTCAGAGACTACAGCACAGTGCTCTACCAACTGAGTTAAATCCCAGCCCCATTTCTTAGCTAGAAGCCTGTATATGTGTATATTTGACTGTTTTGTTATAGATTTATCTCTCCCTTTAGGCCAGCATTTCTTCACCTCAGTGCTATTGACATTTTGGGCCAGATAATTCTCTTTTGGGGTTGGTGTTAAGTTCAGTTGGTAGAGTGCTTGTTCTGCATGCTCTGAGGCTCTGGGTTCAATCCCTGGCATCACAAAAGTGGTAAAAGGACCTGGCAACCCACTCTCAAAATAATCAAGCCATCCAAAACCCTATGAAAAGCAGAGAAGCACTGACATAGTCATGGCACAGTATCAGGGAGTGTTTCATTCTATTGTACATAGGGTCACTATGATTCAGACCTGATTCAATGGCACTTAACAACAACAATTATCTGTTGAGAAAATAGAGAGCTACCCTGCATGTTGTAAGATGTTTGGCAGGATTCCAGACCTCTGCCTATGAGATGCCAGTAACCACCCCCTAGTTGTGACTATCAACAATATATTCATACATAGTCAAATACTCCCTAGGGGACAGAAATTGACAATGTTTGAGGACTAGTACTTAAAACCTATAAACACCATAAGGAGAGTCTCTCAAGACCTATCAGACACTTTGAACCTGTAGCACTTTGTAAGTTACTGCTGGCAAATGGCACTGTGTTGGGACAAATGCTGACTGAAGAATTGATTAGAAAATCTCTCCACAGCAGGTGTTTCCTCCCCTTCCTTCCTTGATTCTTTCCTTTGTTCCTTTCTTCTTTCTTTGATTTGGCTGCTTTGTAGAGTAAGCAACACATTCTCATCTAATTTGATTTATTGAATGAACATTCTGACCAGGAGAGAGGGGCAAAGATAGGATAGTCACTGCTCAGCTGTGTCTCCCATGGCAGTTGGTTTGGTTCGCTGATCTTCTGTAGGTAGATGGACAAAATCATCAACCTCATAAGTTGGAGATGGGGTGGGGATGAATAGGAGGTGACAGCTTCCCTGTGATGCTCAGTTTTTTTTATTTTATTCTTTATGTTTTAATTTCTTTGTGTGTGTGTGTGTGTGTGTGTGTGTGTGTGTGTGTGTTTTGCTGCAAACTAAACCCAGCCAAGACCCTCACAAATATTACGCAAGTGCTCCACCACTGAGCTATATCCCTATCTCAGTTTTACTATTTTAACTGTGGGCCAGAATTGCCAAGTCCATCAGTTTTTCAACCAGCTATCAGCCTAGAATTTCATAATTTGGAGGAAAACTAAAATATGATGCATTCCAGGCTCCCCATTTTTATTGACATGTGTATACTTTTGTTAGCATCTTCTTCAGCCATCATTAGCATCCTGAATAAACATAGAATAGTGAGGCTTTCTCATTTGCAACCAATCAGATGTAGAGTTATAAGCTAGTCATACTTGACCTGGAAGCTCTAAGGTTTGAAGTCCGCTGCTCTCTTACTTACCTGTCCCCTGGCACTAGAGCACTTATGGGATGTTACTCAAATTTATCTCTACCATTTTCCTCCAGTCAAGAATAAAAGACCCAGAAATTATCTGCCATCTGTGTCTGCAACATCATTGGAGTCTACTTTTCTGCTCTTTATTTTTAGAATTCTCTCAGAAAACTAATTCCCCACATTCCAAAGTCTGAAAACTTGTCCTTACAATATTTGTCCTTCATGCTTGAGGTCATTTCTGCTTAGAGGTTCCTGGTGTTTCTTTATCCTGAAAATCTCACCTCACAATCCCTCACCTGCATCCTCCTCTTTCCTTATGCATGCTACTGCCTGCCCCATCCACCCTGACTTTAACAACATAGATAGATGAACAATGACAACTTGGTATTTCCCATCAATGGTACTCTTTTTGTGTGTATGCATGTATCTTCTTCTTTTTTTTTTTTCACTCAGCATGGCATTTATAAGTTTTCTCTACATTGCTACATGCAATTGTAATTCTCATTATTGTATAATATTCCACAGTGTGAATGTCCAGCATTTACTTATCTATTCTACTGTTTTTGGAGAAGGATGTGACAGTCCACTCCGGCAAACAAACCCAAAATAATCAGCCCTTGAAAACCCTATGAGGGTCACTATGAGTTGGACCCAACTCAACGGCACCTAACACCATTACCAACAATGGTTCTACTGTTTGAGCATTTGGATAAATTTCCAGTGTAGGGTCGTTGTGAATATTATTGCTACAGATATTGTATTGCATATCTTTTCTTGTGCTCATGTAAGCATATCTAATAGGAATGTGCCTCAAAGTGAAAATTCTGAATGACTGGCAGTCATGCACTTTAAGGAGAGTAGGGAAGAAGTGTTGCCCAGGCTGTCCTTGAACTCACGATCTTCCTGCCTCATCCTCCACAGCAATTTGGTAGGGGCTGGGATTTAGCTCAGTTGGTAGAGCACTGTGCTGCAGTCTCTGAGGTCCCGAGTTCAATTCCCAGCAACACACACACACACATACACACACACACACACACACACACACACACACACACACACGAAGGGAGAAGGGCCTGGCAATGGCAATCTACTCCCAAGGCAATCCTGAAACAGCCATTGAAAACCCTATGAGGGTCGCTATGATTTGGATACCGCCTCGACGGCACCTAATAACAACAACAGGGAGGAAGTGCTCACAATCAGCTCACAAGCCAATGAGAACTGGTTTAATGCACAACTAGTTAGAGGGAATGTATACATCCTGCTTCTAAAGGTTATATCAAACAATTTACCAGAGTGGTTTTATCCAGTCTTGAATTTAAGGAACAAGCAGGAATTAACTAGATTAACTAGGGTGTAGTAGTAGTAGTAGTAGTAGTAGTAGTAGTAGTAGTAGTAGTAGTAGTAGTGGTAGAAGCAGCAGCAGCAGCAAAGAAATAGGGCAAATCCTTACAGAAATGTGCAGTGTATTATTATGAAAATTGGTTGTTACTGGTTTCTCCATATACATAATTCGAAGTCTTGTCATTTTTTTGCCTTGCTTGTTCTTGCCTGAAATCTCTAGCTACTAATGGAATGTAACACTTTACCCTTTTGAACTTCTTCCTTCTCAACACATTAAAGGTCAACTGTAAAATTTCCACATCTTTTTAATGACCATTCCTAAAGCCAGATATAATTCTCAAAAATGCAACTCCTCTTCAAAGACATACACATAATGATTGTCATGGAAGGATCCAGTGAATATGAAATTCTTTGTTTGAATATCAAGATTTTTTTCCCCTCCATTATCTTTGTTTTGACTTTGTAGATCTGGCAAGAGTTGATAAATTGTTTGGAGTAGAGGATTACTAGATTAAAAACAGTATTTTACTAAAAATAGAGCTCGTAGCTGATTATCAGTGTCTCAAGAGACATTGTGCATGATTATCCCTTTGTTTTTACCATGATGTTAAGTATCACCCAGAACATAATGCTGACTGGCTTAACCCCTTTTTTGTTTATGTACTATTGTGATTAGAATTCATTTGTCCCTTTGTGAAAATCTAATGGGGGGGGGGGTCAAAAATCACACAATGGCTTGATGAGTAGGGATTTTGAAGCAACCCTTTGAAAAAGTCATTTCCCCTAAAAGGTGACAAAGAAGCACTATTTTGCACAAGTTTGTGTAATTTTGTGATTAAGTTTTCCTTTACTGGACATTTCTAAATATATGCTCTATGGAATTTTCGTGGTTTGTATGTATCTGAAAGCATATGACTTTGTTCCAGCCATATACAAATATATGTGGAACTTGGATAGAATGACATTGTGATATTATGATATGTGTTATTTACAAGTAATTTACACAATGCATTTTATTCTGTTTCTAAACTGTGCTTCAGAATTATTCAACTAGGTGGTTAAGATTGAAGGTGTCTGCAGAAAAATCTAGTAGTCAATAAAAATACAATATAATAGAGATTGATCCTGAAAAGTAGAACATTTTAGTATTAGAAAACATATCCAAACTTGTATTATCTCAACAGCTAAAGAGAAACCACATGATCATGCTCATAAAGTGGCAAAAATACATGTGAAATTCTCCTAATAATGAAAGATCTTATAAATTATTAATATTACAATATTATCTCTAAGCACCCACATGCATATAACAGTTACCTGTATTGTGGGGGCTTGTGTGGTTCTGAGGCTGACAGCTTTGTGACCAGTATAACAGATACAAGCAGGATCACCTGAGCTTCTAGACTAAGACAGACTAGGTAGAAGGACCTGGCTAACCACCACTCCTAAAACAGTAAGCTATTGAAAACCCTATGAATAGCAGAAAAACATTGCCAGAGACAGTGCCAGAAAATGAACCACCCATGTTGGAAGGCACTTAAAATATGACTGGGGAAGAGTTGCCTCCACAAATAGAGTCTACCTTAATGACAGGAATGGAGTAAAGCTTCAGGAATCACAATATGCTGATGTGGCATGACTCAAAATGAGAAGTAACAACTATAAACATTCACTAATAATTGGAATGTGGAACGCATATAGTATAAATTTGGACAATTAGAAGTCATCAAAAGGAAAATGGAATGCATAAACATCAACATTCTAGGCATTAGTGAGCTAAAATGGACTGACATGGGCCATTTTGAATCAGATAATCATATGCCAGGAATGAGAGATTAAAAAGAAGTAGAGGTGCATTCATCATCAAAAAAGACATCTCAAGATCTGTCCTGAAGTACGATGCTGTCAGTGATAGAATAATATCCATACAACTACAAGAAAGGCCAGTTAATATGACTTTTATTCAAATTTATGCACCCACCACTAACGCCACAAATGAAGAAAGGGGATGATTTCTACCAGCTTCTGCAATCTGAAATAGTTCAAACGTGCAATCAGGATGTATTGATAATTACTAGTGACTAGAATGCAAAAGTTGGAAACAAGAAAGCTCACTATTTTGAAATATGGTCTTGGTGACACAAACAATGCTGGAGATCTCATGACAGAATTTTGTCTGACCAATGAGTTTTTCATTGAAAATACATTTTGTAAACAATATAAATAGCAACAACACATATGGACTTCACCAGATGGAACATACAGAAACCAAATTGACTACATTTGTGGAAAGAGGCAATGGAAAAGCTCAATGTCAAAAGTCAGAACAAGGCCAGTTACTGATTGTGGGTCAGAATATCAACTGCTCAGATGCAGGTTTAAACTGAAACTGAAGAAAATTAGAACAAGTGTATAAGATCCAAGATTTAATCTTGTGTATATCCCACTTGAGTTCAGAGACTACCTCACGAACAAGTTTGATGTGTTAGACACTAATGATTAAAGATCAGATGAGTTGTGGCATGACATCACAAACATCATTCATGAGGAAAGTGAAAGGTTATTAGAAAGACAGGAAGAAAAGATAAAATTACATGTCAAAAGAAACTATGAAAACATGAAAGCAACTAAAGTAAAAGGAAGACATGACAAAGTTAAAGAACTAAACAGAAGTTTTCAAAGGGCAATTCCAGAAATAAAATCAAGTGTTATAATGACATATGCAAAGAGTTGGAGATTGAAAACTAAAAGGAAAGAAAGAACATACTCTGTTTTTCTCAAGCTTAAGGAATTGAAGAAAACATTCAAACTTTGACTTGCAATAGTGAAGGATTCTAAGGGAAAATAATAAATGACACATTAAACATCAAAAGAAGATTGAAGCAATTCACAGAGTCATTATACCAAAAATAATTGGTGAATGACCAAGAATTTCAAGAGATTGCATATGATCAGGCTGCAGCTATAGCCCTGTGCCATCCAATCCCGTCAGATCTCGAAGCTAAGCAGGGTCGGGCCTGGTTAGTACCTGGATGGGAGACCGCCTGGGAACACCAGAAGCTGTAGGCTGGGAGAAGGACCTGGCAGCCCCCTCCCAAAAATCAATCTGCCATTGAAAACCCTATGAACAGCAGAGAAGCCCTGACAATAGTGTTTCCCCTGTTGTACAGACGGTCGCTATGAGTCAGATACCGACTCAACGGCACCTAACAACAACAACAAAATATGATCAGGAAACAGTAGTTTGTAGGACCATATGGAGCTGCGTTGAAGGTATTGGTGAAAAACAAGCTACAGAAATTGATGAAATACCAATAGAGATACTTCAGCAAATAGAAGCCGCCTGGAGTTGCTAACATGTTTATGCCAAGAGATTTAGAAAGCAGCTACCTGGCTAACTGATTGGAAGAGATCCACATTGGTGCCTATTACCAGGAAAGGAGATCCAACCAAATGTGGAAATTATAAAACAATATCATTAATATCACACACAAGAAAAATTTTGCTAAAGATCATTCAAAAGCCATTGCAGCAGTATATAGGCAGGGTACTCCTAGAAAATCAAGCTGGATTCAGAAGCAGGTATGGAGCCAGGGACATCATTGCTGATATCAGATGGATATTAGCCCAAAGTAGAGAATACCAGAAAGGTGTCTATATTTTATTGACTATGCATAGGGATTTGACTATGTGGATCACAATAAATTATGGATAACTTTACAAAGAAAAGGAATAACAGAACACTTAATTGTACTCATGAGGAATCTGTGCATGGACCAGGAGGCAGTCATTCAAACAGAACAAGGAAACACTGCCTGGTTTAAAGTTGAGAAAGGTGTGTGTCGGGGCTATATCCTTTCACTGTACCATGTCAATTTCTATGCTAAGCAAAGAATCCAACAAGCAAGACTTTATGAAGAAGAACACAGCATCATGATTGGAGAAAGAGTCATTAAAAACCTATGTTATGCTGATGACACACCCTGCTTGCTGCAAGTGAACTGGGTTTGAAACATTTGTTGATGAAGAGTAAAGAACACAGCCTTCAGTATGGATTATGACTCAATATCAGCAAAACAAAAATCTTTACAACTGGGTCAGTATGCAACTTCATGATAAATGGAGAAAAGATTAGGTTGTCCATGATTTTCCTTTACTTGGTTCTACAATCAACACCTGTGGAAGTAGTAGTCAAGAAATAAAAAGATGCATTGCCTTGGGAAAGCTATGGCAAAAGATCTCTTAAAAATGTTGGAAAGTAAAGATGTCACATTGAAGATGTGCCTGACTCATGCCATGGTATTCTCAGTCACATCATATGGTTGTGAAAGCTGCACATTGAACAAGGGAGACAGGAGAATTGATGCTTTTAAATTATGGTGCTGGAGATGAATATCTAATATACCATGGACTGCCAGAAGAACCAACAGATTTGTCCTAGAAGTGCAACCAGAGTGCTCACTGGAAGCAAGTATGGCTAGACTGTGTCTTACATATTTTGGGCATGTAGTCATGAGGAACCAGTCCCCACAGAAGGACATCATGTTTGGGAGAGTGGCAGGTCAACCAAAAAAGGAAGACCCTGAGCTAGATGGATTGACACAGTGTCTGCAGCAATGGGTTTAAACATAAATAAGATCATGTGCCTGGCACAGAATCAGGGAATGTTTCATTCTGTTGTACATAGGGTCACTATGAGTCAAACCCAATGCACTGGCACCTAACAATAATAACAAATCACATTGGTAACAGTAGATTATTCAATAAAGGCAAAATTTACAAAAGGAAAATAACCTTGACAGCTTTATTTAAAAACACTTCTACATAAAACAATTCATAAATTAAGAGATGAAATGTAAAGGAAGGCAATGCAGAACTATGAATATTTATGCATATAGATGGGATTTAAAAGCTTTAAATCCTTATTCTTTTTCTAGTCTTTATAAATTATGTATAGGAAAAATAGAAAAAATATGAGTAAAGGATTTGAATACACAATTAACAAAAAAAGAGTGTGGGAAGAAAAGAAATACAAATATAAGTAAACATAAGAAAATTAATTTCACTAACTGAAGATATAAAAATAAAAGCAATAATTATTTTCACTCATAAAATTTCCTTTACTTTTGAAAACTTAAGTGATCAGTGGTTGACAAAGTTAATGCCATTCTATACCATTTTACAGAGAATTTAAATTGTTTTAGCTTTTCTGGAAGTCTTTGGCAAATTTATCAAAAGCATAAAAGTTCTCAAGCCCTTTGATTCAGTAATTTTGTTTTTAATATTTTATTCAAGGGAAATTATCATAAAAGTTGGCAGATATTGTTAGGAAAGTCATTGTGGCACTGATCAATAGTAGAACAAATTGGAAAATAAACTATAAATATTCAACCATAGGGAATCTGTTAAATAATTATGTGTCTATAATGGAATCTTTTGCTGGCATTAAAATGATATTGCCTAATTAAATAATATATAAAAATGTGCGTACCCTGTTGTCAAGGGAAATGTGCAGACTACAAAAGAAAATGAACCATAAGATCTCATTTTTCAAAAAAGAGAAAATGCCTAGCAGCTATATGGATATATACCAAAATAATTGTGTTTTCCTCTGGCTGGTAGATTGTGAATGATTTTAATTTACTCATTTGTAATTGCCTCACATTTACAAATTTTTTTCTAAAATGAGCATACCTTAATTTAATAATTTATCATGATAAAATCACATTTCATCTTATGAGACATGTGTTGTATTCTAAAAACAGAAGACAGAAATGAAATGATCAGAACTACTTATTAATTCAAAGTTTGAAGGAGAAACCTCTATTCATTGATTTCTTCATTACTGCTAAATTGAATAATCTAGTTTTTCATTTACTCTGATATAGACAAAAGTAGAATCCACCATATAGTCATGCACCAGCAATGGGATTCATTAGTGAACTAATTACATATATCAGATACCAGTTTCTGTAACCACACCTCTTCAGTATTGTCTTTTTCTATGTTAAAACAATAAAATACCAACTTTAAAAAATTAATTCTGACAAGTTGTGGTAAAAGATTGTCTAATGTCTTGAGGAAAGATTTAGAATATACAAGTTGAAAAGAACTTTTAAAATTGGACAGATTTGAACTCAGTATTTAAGTCTTCTCTGGAGATTTGTATTATTTTCCAAAAGGAAAATGAAAGGTTTGAAGACTCAACAAAATCTCTTCCATGAAAGCTATGCATTCCTGATGCCCCTCTAGGAGTTGGAAGTGTGATACCCAATGATTTGTATTTTAAAGAAACTTATTGGATAGAGAGGTGGCTTGTTGGGGGTTGTAGGTAATGAATTAGGTAAGACTTAGATTTTAGGTAAAACAGTTGAGGACCTGACAGGTCACTCACAGGTGGAAATATCAGTAGGCTTTTGGGAATATGGAATTGCCCTTGAATCAGTGAAGATGGCACTGATTAGGAGTCAGTTACCTAAAAGTGACACTAAAGCACTTTATAGGCAAGAATCCCAGACAAATTAAGAGCCCCGAGGTTGCACAACTCCAAATTCAGAGAACCTTTGTCACTGGGGGCACAATAGGGAGGTACAGCTCAGAGTGGCTGCCTCGCCTGAGGAGTTTCCCTATTTTGGACCTTCACTTGGTCCCTGGCTTCATCAAAGAAAAGAATTTAAGGACTAGCCAGGGAGAGTGAAATGAAGTTATCATGTCTCTACTTTAGAATGCACATGGGCACTGGGAGAGAGAGAGAGAGGCATCCAAGACACAGAAGAGAACTTACTAAGGGAGTAAAGTGCCAGAAGCCAAAAGGAGGGATGATTCATGTGTTCTTTCCAGTTTTATTTAACCCAGGACACACCCCATGTGATGTCAGTCCTGGGTGCTCAGCTTAGGGCACCTAGCGTTACATCAGCCTAGAAAGGCCTGTCATTGGCTGAGGATGGGCCAATAAGATCAAAAGAAGTTCCATTGGTTAGGGTTTTCTATTGGAAGAACTTCCCTTTAGTAAAATGAGATTATATATTGTGTTGATTTAAGAAAAGAATCACAAGGTAGTTGCCTGTGTATGTCTCAAAGAAGCATGGAATAACAGAGGGGAAAGCAAAATTTAAAGGTTGTATACATTTTGACTTCAAGCATGCCTTATTGCTATTTTAACATTTTCATTATTTAAAATGTCTCTCAAAAATGATGTCTCTCTGCAGGCAGTCTTCTCGGCAGTCTTCTCAGCAGTCTTCTTAGTAGTTGTGTCAAAGTTCTTGATTCTCAGCTGATGAGATCCAAAACAGATTCTGGTGTGAAATCTCTTCCCATGTCCCTCAAACTTCCCTTCCTATCTCTCCTTCACTCTGTTCTCATTCTATCCTCTGAAGCTTTACTCCAGGAAAAATGACTCACATAAATTACATTGTGCACATTGCTCCTTCCATCCTTCCATCATACAAGGTGGCACATAGTAAGTGTGATTGCTCAGGAGAGCAAGAAAGAAGTACAATTTATAACCAAATGCAGTGGGGTCACCTTTTGGTGAGTGAAAGTGCATAAGACAACCAGGATCCAAAAGAGTGAAGAGAGGTGTATTACTTGCAGTAAGTATTGAGCACACTGGGGATACTTCCCAAAGCAGGGTCTTCTACAGCTAACAAAGCAAGGAGGCTTTATTGGCCTTTATTGAAAATCAGTTCTGTTTAGTAATTTAAATCAATGAGTTGATGGATAACAAAAGTATAGTTAACAACTTAGGGGTTATAGGAAATTCTTACGAACACAAGATTCTTGTATACTTTAAGGTGCCACAGCACCTTAGCCACTAATGCATTATAAAATGGATTTTTTTGTTAATATTGACATGGAGGCTGTGCCCACAGCTCTGAGGATTTTGGTACAAATATATAGGCTATTTCACCTTTGTGTTACTTCTTTTGGAAATGATAGGTAGTTCTCAAGAATTTGTTTGTAAATCAGATATAGTTTTATGTGGTGGAATAAGGGATATTTAGATTTCCTAATCCTATGAGAGTCACTCTGATTCAGACATAATGGCACCTAACAGAAACAACAACCAGATTTCCTAATAATAAATGATATATTTTCTCAGTAAGTATATAAATAGGAAAAGATTTGAAGATTATGTAGACTAGACATCTAATTTTTAAAATTAAATGTCATTAAAAAGCTAATCTTTGAATATGTTTTCATGTAAATATTGATGGCTGCATAAATGAGGTCAATATCTCCTATTAGACCTCTTATTCTTCCCAACACCACACTTGTTAACTTTGTTATCACTTTGCTGTGATTTCTTCCAAACTTTTCATGGTTGCTGACAAATAAATAAATAAGTAAAAAAAATATATGCAATATGGTTCAGTGCATATCAATAAATAGCACCATTTTTGGCAAGTTGGTTTTTTACTTACTGGCATAACTTACATGTTTTTGCATGTTACTAGACATAAAGCTACTTCATCATTTTATCCAATATGGAATATTTCATCATATGGATGCCTTATAGTTTGTTTCCTGTCATTTACTTCAGATGGCTTGTTTCAAAAATTTCCACATTACAGATAATGCTAGAATGCACATAATTCCATGTGCTGGTACACTGGCTTTCTTTGGGATACATAGAGAAGGGTATATGCATTTTACATTTTGATAGTCATTGTCCAATTAACCTCCAAAGGAATCATCATAATTTTCTCTTCCTCTACCAAACTCTTATATTTAGGAATGAAGAATGTACAGCACAGATTTTGTAGTTTGCTAAATGTCATAAAAATTCAGGATTCCTGTCTCTTTTGCAGATTTCTGATTTTTCCAAAATTATAAAGAAAAGAATATGTATTAAGCTAGACACCACAAAAGTTTGTTTTATAGCTTTCCTATTATTTACCAACTTTGAAAATCAGTTCTGTTTAGTAATTTAAATCAATGAGTTGATGGATAACAAAAGTATAGTTAACAAATTAGGGGTTATGGGAAATTCTTATGAACACAAGATTCTTGTATATTTTAAGTTATTTTTCTGGGTTGTGTGATACTGTGTTCTCAAATCTGTAAAGTTCTCATGGTTGGGGTATTTTCTAATACAACTGAAATTCTCCTGGTTTACAGAGTTCATTATCATAAACATATCAGCAGAATTATCTTTATTTCTTCACATGATGTTTTTACAAATATAAGAAAATATGCATAGTGAATTAATTAAAAGTACAAGTCATCTACTTGAAAGATTAAGATTTTGCTTTCCAAAAAACATTTTAATGGCATTTGGGTTCATTTTCTACGAGTCCTTCAGTGTCTGAGGGTGAAATTGGGTCTCAATTGTCTGATGAGTTGGGCTAACTAATTGTTTAACCTCCTGTGCTCATTTGGTACAGGGGAAGTTGAAAGTTCCTGGCCTGGAAGAATGCATCACTTAAACTGTCTTATTTGAGGAGAATGGGGCTCAAATCATATGTATTTTTAGATAAGTAATATGTCTTTGTAGCCACTTAATGTCAGTTTGATGTGAAGCAAAGTTCTGTAGGAATAAAAAAATACAAGAAAAGCGATGAAATATTCATTGGGTATCGAGTGGAGGCGAGGAACTGGGCTAGACGTTTTTATGTGCTACCTAATATGTGCTCCCAAGAAACCCATACAGTTAAGTTTTGTTTGACTTGATTGCCATATCAGGAAATGAAAGGTGAGAAAGGGAACAATAACACAAGTAATACGTACAGAAGTTCCCTCACTCTCTCTACCTCTTTTCACATCCCTCCATACTGCCTTGACAGGAATCAGTAAAAACTAGATTCTCTTGGAAGAAGTTGAGTTTGAGTCAAGTCCAAAATGTGTCCAAGATTTGGATGAAGAAGGAAGAGGGGTCAGCACTTAAAGATGGGGAGGAGACAGACGTGGTGTTCAAATGTGGTTTACTTAGATTTACCCATGAGGAAACAAAGCCCTGTTCTGAAGGCTTTGGGCAATATAAATTTGGAGAATAAGAACTGTGTCAAGAAACCCAACAGAGCATCATGAAGAATAGCAGCCAGAAGTTAGCAGTCAGGGGCCCTGTGACTTCAGAGGGGCACTTCTTTCCTCTTGACCTTCCTGCTACACGCTTTTTGTATCTCTGCATGATAGCCTGTTTTCTCTGCCTAGGGTATGGTTACCCCAGCCCCAGCAGCAATACACTAGCCTCACTGGCAGATTCCATGGGTCAGATGTCCATCCATGGTCCAATCAGCTAGGAAGAGGAGAAGGGCTTTCCGTATTTGCTTTCCTTGGACTTAAAACAGCTTTTTTATGGCATAATAGGCAGTTTCTCTAAGAAGGAACTGATTTGCCTTTTGAGTCACAAGGAGCAAGAGAAGTGAGAGGTCAACATGGTCAGACTTTTTATGGAATATCTTGAAGGTCAGTGGAAACATTTGCACTTGAGCCTCTAATGGAGAGAGGAAGATTTTCAAGGGGAAGAGGTTTGGTACAAACAAGCTAAAAGGATGGAGTGACTGAGGCACAGAGCTGAGCTAAGATATAATGGCAGTAATATAGTCACAGAGCAGAATGATGAAAATTAGATGGGAGAGGACTGGCAATTGCTACAAAGACCAGGAATTGCTTACAAGATGGACAAGCAGAATTTATTGACTGATCATAAGGAAAAGGTGGCTTTCAGCTCCAGGGATAGGGACAAGGTTGTGTGTCCTTGGGAGATAAAGATGGGAAGAGGAGGAGGAGCCTGACTGGCAAGAGAAAGAGAATGCCCTTGGCATTGCCCGAGGTTCAGTTGTGGTAAGGAAATACTGGACATAAAGCTTTAAGTGGAATGCAACAGAGTAAAGCTCTGTCAACTGAAAGATAATGAGCTGAGAAGGAGGGAAGTGTTTTGGAAGAAACTAGAAATCAGTGGCCAATTACCTTACATCCTAATTTGCATTACGGTTAGCCATGCTGTCTCTGGGTTTGTGACAGAATTTCACTGAACTTCCAACTGGTTTGGTCAGGTTATCAGATGGTGAAACACCTGAAAAATATCATGACTGAGTATGAAGTTTGGGCACTTGCTGAAGCACAGTGATAAAAAATGAGTATCCTCTAGTAAAAAAAACTCTAAAAGCAAGTCCAAAACTGACTGTAGCTAAAACTGATGCTGGAATTTGCTTCAAAGTGTGTTAAGCTGATGGTCAGTGATGCCCAAGCATCCCCTGGACTACACATGCAAACAGGAAGAGGTTAAATTTCCCAACACAAGACCAAATATTTCTTCCTCTTGCACTAATAGGACCTAGCTATGCCCTAATGCAGGCAACACTGGTCTGAAATAATGGTTGTGTTTTGGCCAAACCACAAACTTCTTCTTGAGACCTTGCCAGTTCCTGGTGGAAGCCAGGAAATATATTTTTAGGCCTCTATAACTCAGACTAAAGGAACTATGTACCTCCTAATTGTTGTCATCCAGTGGGTATAAATAGAAGCTTTAAAGAGACAAGCCATATGTTTTGCAAATTTTATTTAACTCCAGATCTGACTTACGAAGTGCCTATATTCCTAAAAACTATTATGTTTTATTCCTTTAGGGTACACAATGCACATAGGAATGATTTGTCATTTGGCTGTTAAATCAGAGAAAAAATACTTTCCTCTTCAAAACTTGTGATAATGTCAAATGCTAAAGGCCTATAGTAATTGTATAAATGTTCTCTTAGAATGTAAAACAAATGCAATCTAAATCCCAAAAAGAGAGCATGCTATAAGAATGTATTTGCCCAGTATTACCAGTAATTCTCCCCACGTGTCTGTCAGCTTGTAGTGCTCTGGAACCTTGTGTTGCTGTGATGCTGAAAGCTATGCCACTGGTATTTCAGACACCAGTAGGGCCACCCATGGTGGACAGGTTTCAGTTGAGCTTCTAGACTAAGGTAAATGAGAGAGAAGGACCTGGCAGGCCACTCGCGAAACAGCCATTGAAAACCCTATGAATAGAAGAGAGGCACTGTCAAATATTGTGCTGGAAAATGAACCCTTAGGCTGAAAGGCATTCAGGAAAAGACTAGAGAAGAGTGTATCTTAATGATGGGAATGGAGTAAACACCCTGGGATCTCCTTCTGCTGATGTGACATGACTCAAAATGAGAAGAATCATGGTGCCTACAACATTGGGGACAAACATAAAAAGATCTTGTGCATGGTACAGTGTTGGGGAGTGTTTTGTTCTGTTGTACATAGGGTCACTATAAGTTGGATGGGACTCAGTGACACCTAACAACAACAACAAGAAATTCAGTTTCCTCACAGTTTTTATGCTGTACCTCAAAATTAGATGTGGTTCTGTAATTCTGAATAATTAAAAGAACAGATTTTTACTAATTGAGCTCATACATGTGTGTATGCATATATATGTATATATACACATACATATGTATGTATGTATGTATGTATATATGTGTATATGTACATACATACGTATGTATGTATGTATGTATATGTGTGTATATGTACATACATATGTATATACATACATACGTCTATACATACATACACACACACACATATATATACATACACAAACAATGTTGTTTTTGTTGTTAGGTGCCGTCGAGTTGGTATCTGACTCATAGTGACCCTCATGGGGTTATCAATGGCAGACTGTTTCGAGATTGCCTAGGCAGTGGATTGTCAGGTCCTTCTCCTATTTTTGCAGTGCTGGGAATCAAACTTGGGACCTCAGAGACTGCAGAGTGGTGCTCTACCAACTGAGCTAAATCCCAGCCCCAATATATAATATAGATACATATATATACATTTATATCAGAGCATTACCATAGTAAAAATTAATATAATGGACTTATAATGGCATATACTACAGATCAGTGTAAAGATGTGCTTCATACCTATCAGAATGGCAAAAACTGATGAAATTGACAGTATCAATTTTTGGAAAAGATACAGATAACTGATATTCCTCTATGTTGTTAGTGGACATGTAAATTGGCTAAAATCATTTTGGAAGTCTATTAATTAGTGTTTATGAAAGTTATGCATTCTGGGCACCATGGAACCTACCTATGATATCAGCAACTCAGAAGGATGAGGCAGGAGGATTATGAGATTAAGGCCAGAGGCAGCCTATGCAACTGAGACTGTGTCACAAAAATAAAAAAAATAAAAAAGAGTTGGGGGTGCAGTTCAGAAGTGGAACACTTGCCTAGCATACATGTGTCCCTTGGTGAATCTCCTGTTACTGAAATTATTAAATCAATCAATCAATAAAGCTATACATTTGTCTACTATATGAGTCTAGGAGAAATTGCATATATATCTGTCAGAAGACAGTTACAAAAATGATAATGTAGCATATTTGTAATAGCATTCAGTGAGAAATAACCCAGTTGTATGTCAACAAGACTAGGGACAGACAATTTACAATATAGAATACCATTCAGGAAAAAACACGAATGAACTATTAATGCATGCTGCAATACCGATGACATCTCACAGATATCAGGTTGAATAGAAGGAGTCAGACAAAAACCATGTATGTGATTCCTTTAAGATGAAGTTCAAGAAAGGCAGAAGAAATCAATGGTGCTAGGTATCAGAACAGTGACCCACTCTCCTCCTGGGAGGATTATACCTAGAAAGAGGTACATTAAAATTTTGGGGTGATGTGTAGATATTCTAGACTTTGAACAGGGTGAGTGCTCCAGAGGTTTATATGTGGATTAAAAACATTCATCTAACTGTGCACTTGAAATTGGAGTACTTTACAATGCAAAAGATATACCTCAACTATGAAATATGTGTTATATGCCTCAAAATAATTCACAATAAATTATTGTTTCCTTTCCAATTCCACAGAGAAGGGAGAGGCTAAGTGTAGCACAAAAGGTTGATTCTGGGCCAAACTGGAGAGGAGATGATGCAACTTAAGCATCCAGGCAAATACAAAGGAACTTTAACTTCTCCATGTTTATTACAAAGAAGTAAATTTGTTCTACTTATAAAAGTAGTAAAATAATGTGGCCCAGGAGAGGTCTTGTTTTTTCGTGGGAGGTCTATACAACAAATAACAATATCTTTATATTTTGTACCAAATCATATGAAATACATGGAAAAAGAAAAAATAATTTTAGTTTTAAGCAGACTTTTTATTTAAAAAATTAATATTTATTCCAATAACCACTTATCTCCATATGTCTGTCAGCTTGTCATACTGTGGGGACTTGCATGTTGCTATGATGCTGAAAGCTATGCCATCAAGATTTCAGGTACCAGGAGGGCCATCTATGGTGGACTGGTTTCAGCTGAGATTCCAAACTAAAACAGACTAGGGAGAAGGACCTGGCAACCCCCTCCCAAAAATCAATCTGCCATTGAAAACCCTAGGAACAGCAGAGAAGCACTGACAATAGTGTTTCCCCTGTTGTACAGAGGGTCGCTATGAGTCGGATACCGACTTGACAGCACCTAACAACAACAACTTAATGATAGGAAAGGAGTAAAGGCCCTGGGATCTGCTTTTGCTGATGTGTCATGACTCAAAATAAGAAGAAACATAATGTCCTCAACAATGGGTTCAAACATAAAAAGATTGTGTGCATGGCACCATGTTGGGTAGTGTTTCTTTCTGTTGTACATAGGGTAACTATCAGATTCTACTCAACAGCACCTAAGAACAACAATAACCACTTAGATAAATAGGATCATATGTGTGATGTGAGGTTTTTAAAATATAGTGTTTTTAAGAAATATTTTCCCTATTTCTTCTACTCCTTTCACATCACCTTGTTATTTTGAAAACCTAGTGTATCTTACATATTTTTCTTTAAATTCATATAAGGTATAACCATTATATATACCTATGTTACATAGGTATGGATAGAAGTGTGTATACCCCCACACACTCATATCCATAAATAAGTATGTTTCTTTTGCTTTGTGATATAAAAATTTCATAACCTAAAAAGTTTTCCAGATCTTGCTTGTATTGACCTAGTAAAATTCCATGAAAATACCAGTAACTCAGTTGGTATTTAGGATGACCCAAGGCTCCATTGTGCAGATAGATTGCAGTTTACTCAACTCATGTTTATGGGATTAATTGGGTAAGGTCTTTAGTGTACTGAAATGAGAAAGTTTTGGAGTCAGAAATAGAATTCAGTGTTTGTCACTTAAATTGTCTCAGCCATTGCTCCTCATCCACTGAAGGGTAATAAGTTTATACCTGTCCACTCACTCAATTATAAGAATCAAGCAGATGCTGTATGAGAGTCTGTGTGCTTGCTATGATGAAAAGATCTTTGCCATGGTTAACAATCAAAGCTTGCTTGTGTTTAGTGCTTGCTGGGTGTGAGACACCATTTTAAAGGTTTGTGCTGCAATCCTTGCAGTAACAAAATGAAGTACTGTGGTGTTCTTCTCTTTTTCCAATAAGAAAATGAAGAAAAATTGAGGTCAGCCAGAGATCTCAGATTTAGATCCTATATTTCCCATTTGAGGCTCTGATTTTATCACTGTGCCATTATTACCTCAAAAATACAATGATCACTTTACCTTTTAGTTCATATATGAATACTCATTGATAACATACATATGAATACTCATTGATAACATACAAGCATTCTTAAGGCTTATCATTAGAAATGGCACAATGTGGCCTCCACCACATTCTCTCAGCCAAAACACAGCAGAAGGCTAGCCCAGACTCAATCATTTGGTAGGAATTACTGCCAAGTTACATGGTAGAAGGAAGAAATAGAGGGTGATGAATAATTGTTGCTATTGTTTTCAGGATGGCAAACAAAGGGGAAAAAAAAGCCTCACTACTTTATTTAATTCATCTGATATAGTCCTGGCATTGCTATCTGATTATTGGGTGTATATATGTGGCAAAGTGGCAGGGAGGGTGTCATCCTATTGTACGTAAAATTGCTATGAGTTGGACCTTACTCCGTGGTACCCAACAACAACAACAACAACAACAACAACAACAACAACAACAACATATATGTGCACACAGATGTGGGTTTTTTTTTGTTATTGTTGTTAAGAATGTCTCTAATATATTTAGCCTTTAGTTTGCAAGCAGTTAGTTTTCTTTTCTTAGGGTATTTCTGAGATAGCAACTTGCTTGCTCTGAATGTCTATGCTGAATTAAATCTCTCTACAATTCAGAGCTACCCTCATGCTCTTGAAGCCTGTCTGTCTGCAGTGATTTTAATCTTTTTCTCAGATAGGTAAAGGACATGACATTATGCTATGGCTTATAAGCAGCAGGACTTTTTGGCTGATGTAAGTAATGTATCAAAATCATCCCTAACTCTGAAGGTTAATAATACATGCATGTTGCACACTTTCCAAGGATCAATGTCACACTTCCTTTCCAAGATGACAACCCTTCCTATACCTTCAGCATCCTTTCTCAACAACCCTTAGTTCCTAGGATCTTTGCATCATTGTCCTAAAGAAAGTCATACATTTATCAGAGAAGTAAACTGAGGCACAGAAAAATCTCTACCCTTTTCATAGCCCACTTGTGCTAAATGACTGAGATTCATGAATTTCTCATTTCTTGGTCTACAAGTATCTAAATTGTCAAATTTAATTTTTGAGTGGTTCCAAGTTTTTCTTTTGAGTGGTTCAAGTTTTTTTTTTCTTCTTGTGATGTCTTAAAGCTATATATTCTTTCACCCATCCACTCAATATGGCATTTCTTCTTGGAGGATTGGTCCCATAGAAATGATATTGGCTTTCTATAAGGAAACTTTAAAAACCATGTTAAATTAGAAAGTTAGTGATTTTATTACTTTTTATTTGCTTTCAGTCACATGGCATAGTAGATAAAAAGCATAGATTCAGGAATTAGCCAGGCTAGAACTCAAATTGCACTTCCACTGTTTATAAGATCTATGAATTTAGGCAATTTTATTAGTTTAATACTACACAGAGATACACACACACACACACACACACACACTCACTGCAATTACAAGGACATAGTAGTAAGTGATTAGTAAATGTTTATTATTACTTCTGAAAACAAAGAGCAGCATAGGAAATAACCTTCTTCAGCCAGATAAGGAGTGACCACTACATGACAGCAGATCACTTGTGCAGATGTCCTTTTGTTTCTACTCTTTGGCTTTAGAGTTTCCTTTTAAGTGTCCAGATGGTACATGCATTACCCTTGGATGAAAGCCAATGAGATAATACATGCACAGTGCCTAGTGCAGGGTCTGGAGAGAGTGAGTACTATATAAATATTTGCTTCTTTCCTCCTGCACTCCCTCTCTTTCTGGGACTGGACAGCTCTTAAACTAGCCCTCTGTCTCATGTTGGGTTCCCCAGAAGTAGATTCTGAGAGGAGGAGTGTGTGCAGGTGATTTATTAAGGAAGGAACACAGAAGAGATTGGCAAGAGAGTGGTAGAAGCAGTCCAAAGAAGGCGAAGAAGCCAAATATTGGATCCATTTCAGATAAAGCCCCAGCTTCAACATAACCCTGCAGGGTGCTCTGGAACATAAATGAGAACTTGGCATATGTCCTGCCTTGATTTAGGAGAGTCTGACTTTCACACTGTTGCACTAGCATGGATGGAATATAGCTTCCCAGTCACTTCTTGCTCTTCATACTATTAATGGAATAGTTGCAATACCCCAAGGGAACCCCCTGAAGAAGATTGCAGGTGCAAGGAGTTGGAAACAGCATGTAGAAGCTGAGGATGGGAACAGAAAACCTCCAGAAGGGATGGAGGTGGCAGATCTCATGGCAAGAGCAGCAACCTCTGACCACTTTCAGAGTTGATAGGGACTGGATCAATAAATCCCTTAGTAAAATCTTGGACTTTGGGTAGGAAGAGCAAGCCCACTACTGAAGTCAAAGCCACCCATTATATTTGTAAGTAGGCAGAACAACAACAACAACAACAACAACAATCATTAGAACAAAACTAATCAACAGAAATAACGTCCATCTTTAAAGAACAAATACCTATAGAATCTGTCTCAAGTTTCAGCCTGCCTGATTAATCGTCTACTAGACATGATCTGAATGTGGCTATGAATATTTATTGATTAGGATATTACTGGGAAAAGGAAGATGATATGCAAGCATGAACTTTAATACCTTATAGAAGGTAACAATTACTGGCTCTTATTTTTCAGGCAATATAGGACTATCTCTCCAAAAAGGGTAGTTAAACTGAGAGGTTTACTTCTGAAGAGGTATAGTCTTTGATCTTAGCTAGAGCTTTTAGGAAAGAGCACCTTTAAATGTAAACAAAGAAAGGTTCAGGAAATTTTCAGAGCTCAGAAGGAGATAAATGATTAGAAATAGCAAATTTCTAAAAAGCTATTAATAGTCTTGGACATATTTAAAAAGGCAATTGTATTTGTGAAAGGATGATTTATTTTAAGGTAACATTATGTCTAATATACACTTTATTGTGGACTGTCTTGAGAAATTTGAAAGTGCTGATAAGCAATTTTGAGTATGTGGGAGATAAGTTCATAACACATTTTATCTATGATTCATGACTTATTATCATTCTTACATTTTTCTTGTCTGGGTTAAAGACCTGTCCATCATTGGAAGTAATTGAAAAGAAAACTTTGCCTGAAGCTACATGAGAACTGGAACCAGAATCTTAAATGGTGAATAGTGGCAAGATTCCAAAATTAATTATGAAGGCTCTTCAAGTGATGTAGCATCTTTTACCCATTTTGATTGGCAGAAAGTATAGTAAATGGAGAGCTTATTTGTCCTCTGTTCTGTGCATTGCTGTGATTTTAGGTCATACCCACTCTGAAATTTGAACCACCATCAAAGCCTTGTCTTCATGTATGACAGCCTGAAGCAGCAAGCAGGGACAGCCTGTCTGTGTGTATCTATAGTGGGTCCTGTAACCAGAAAGCCTTGAGCCTCAATTTGTTTCCTTTGATAATTGGCAGATCTCTGTCTGTGCCATTTTGCTTATGTGACTGTTGGAGCATATTAGCTGTGCCCTCCCCTAATTATCCATGCTTCCAGTGTTACCCATTTAGAATTTATGACCATAAGGAGAGTGGATTAGATGCCTGAAGAACTGAGGCTTAATTCTACTGCCAGAGATTTACTGTCATTGTTTTAGGTGCAAAATATTAACAGCCAGGCCAAGTGTCTTCAATTTCTGGCTTAGTACATGGGGTGGGGAATTATCTGAGAATAAGTACATTTTCCCCAATGCAAATGGGAAATCAGACGCACAGGGATTTGTTGAAAACTGGGATTTAAGTGTAAGCCTACCATCCCATACGGGATGGGCTTCATCTCATCTCTGAAAATCTGACCTGAAAGATGTGAAATGCAGGTTTAGAAGAATGCTTTGTACGAGTGTAGCAAAACCAGATTTATTCCTTTCCTGCTTTGCATTTAGTATTTTGCAAGTTTTATTAAGTTGACTAAAGAAAAAAATCATTTAGTGATCATGTACTACAAATTGCTACTACGTAGTAGAAATATGCATCTTTTACCTTATTATTTATGATCTGTTGGGTTTTGTGACCTCATGCTTTAAATGACTTTGTATCTATAATGTGGTTGGTAGTTACTCTTCATATCTTTTGCCATCTCTGAGTGGCTTATTTTTATTTTTTATATAATCTTAATTGATCATTTAAGTAGAACAACTACTCATAAAGTATATTTGCAGAAGTTCCATTTTAGATTTTTACTGAACTGATGCATTTAGTCTTCCTGTCAGTCAACAAATATTTATTGAAAACCGACAATATATCAAAGACATTGCTGGCTTCCGGGTCAAGGGACAGGAACCATGATGCATTTCATCTTACTTTGAAGCTATCAGTCCATAAATATTTATTAATCCCTAATAATATCCAAGGGACTTGGCTAGCTGCTTGTCAGAAATGGAAGACAGAGTTTCTTTCATTCACAGAATTTACAGAAATGATACAAGTAAAAACAATGCAGTAAACATAAGATATGTACTCCGTCTTAATCTGTGCAGGCTGCTATACTAAAAATACCTTTAACTGGGTGATTTATAAGCAATAAGAATTTATTGCTCACGGTTCTGGAGGCTGGGAAGATCAAGACACCAGCTGATTCAGTGTGTGATCAGGGTCCAGTCTTCCTGGGCAGTGCCTTTGAACTGCATCCTCTCATGGGAGAAGGTCAAAAGGGTAGCTAGGCTTTCTCATGCCTTATTCACCTCCCAAAGGCTTTATCTCTTGATAATCTCACTTTGGAGATTAAATTTCAACATATGGATTTTGAGAGGATACCAACATTCAGACTGATGGAGGGTTAGGACAAGTAGAATGAAACCCTCAAGGAAAAGGGCTTACATCTTATGGCAAGGGTAGGAAGGATAGCCTTGGAGCTGAGGCTTGGTGTACAGAGAGGAGTTTGCCAGGTGGGTACGACTGGGGATGGCAGGACATTTGGAGCAGAGCAAACAACGTGGTAAGCACAATAGCACAAAAACCTGCCAGAGCTTCCAGAATCTATCAATGATTCTAGATTATTGGAGAATGAAGGGTGAGACAGAGAATGACCGCAGCTAAGAGGCATGGTTGGATGGGGGTCAAATCTTAAAGAGATTATATATGCTGTTCAAAATGGTTCCTGTATTTCTTGCCAGTCAGTTATTAGAAAAGCATGTGCCCTTCTTAGAGGCATCAATTGTGGTTAAGAGACAGGAAAGGAAATTTTCCAATAACACAGATTCCATAGTTGTGAGAAAAACACCCAGAATTGTGTGTCCTCAAAGCCTTCAGAATTGGAACAGGTTGTGTGATGATAAAGTTTATGGTGTCATGTATCATAGCAGTACACACCTGTAATCCCAGTACTCAGGAGGCTGTGGCAGGAGGATCATGAGTTCAAGGTCAGCCTGTACTACATCATAAGTTTGAAACCAGCCTAGGATATATAGCAAGACCCTGTCTCAAAAAAGAAATGTGCATGGAGATATCACTTCTCTTCTACTGTAAAGACTACTGGAATTGGGAGTACCCATGGGTGACAGATTTATTGCCACAGACTAACAGATTTGGTTGTTATTATTTTCTCACTGGTTGGTCAATACTGGCACCTGCTCTTTGCAAACCCTTTGCAAAGGGTCAAGGTAATGTGAGTACTTGGGCAGTGAAGCAGATCTACTGATATTTAAGACACGAACAATAGGCAGTATGAAAATATGGAAGATGAAGGAGAGAAGGTTGCACAGGTCCATACATCGTAGACCGAATAGGGAAGAAAAAAGAAATGGAAGGAACTTGAGAGACTCCAGGATCAGTTGCTTTAACAGATATGACAGTCATTAGCCAAGCTTGACTCTCAAGGGGCATTGCTTGGCATGAGGTCACTGCTGAGCTCAGTATCCAATGAGAAGGTAGCTCTTCCCATCTGTTGTGCACTAATACCCAGGTCCCTCAGATGGTGTGAAATTGCTGATTTCACTTGTGAAACTATGCCTGAATGTTAGTGAATTCCATGTTGGTACTATATGGTGTTGCTAACACCAAGAAATATTGACACACATCTTTGTTTTAATTACCTACCCAGAGTGTCAGAATAGAGGAAAAGGGGATGAAAACCAGGCCTTATAAATTGGTAAAGGCTGATCCTATCTGATGATCTCATATAACATTAAAACAAATGTGAGCTTCCTGTTGATTTAACATTCAGTTTTATTAAATAGTTGCTCTGCATATAAACAATGGAGCTAGACCACATCGTTCATAAGATTGATTTCAATATTACCTCATTAGCACACCAAGGCCAAGTAAATTCTCCATTTGATTAACCCACTGATGATCCCTCATTCACCTCTGCCGTATATAGCCCTGAGTGTAGAATTTCACCAGCTAGTACACTTACTATTTGATAGAAATGTTTGTGCAGGGAATAACCTTTATCTATGTTATTTCTTCCTTTCATGTATATAATTTGTTAATATCAGTTCTACAGTCTTGAGATAAAATAGTTTCTATGGTGACACTAATTTTGTTTTGCGTTGCTTAAATTTAAATGACCAAATATCCAGGTTTGTCTGGCAGAGTACTATTTTATGCTTGCTTTCTCAGCATAATTTTTGAAAACTTTTTATAGTGCTAGGGCTGGGATTTATCTCCATTGGTAGAGCACTGCTCTGCAGTCTCTGAGGTCCCAAGTTTGATTCCCAGCACCGCAAAAATTGGAGAAGGACGTGGCAATCCACTTCAGAGGTAATCCCGAAACAGCCATTGAAAACCCTATGAAGGTACCTGTGAGTTGGACAGGACGTGACGGCACCTAACAACAACAACAGCAACAAGGGAGTTGAACTCAGGGCCCCATGCATGCTAGACAAGTGCTCTACTACTGACCTACCCCTCACTCCTTTTAAAATTTTTATTCTGAGACAGGGTCTTCCTAAGTTACACAGGCTATACTTGTCCTTGAACTCCTACTCCTCCTGCCTCAGTCTCCCAAGTTGCTAGGATTATAAGTATGTGCCACAGCACCCAGTTTCAGCATAATTCTTATTAGTGCTCCTTTTCACTCCCTAAAGTATTCAAGCTTGGACAAAAAATTTTGTAGTCTCCTACACAAGATGCTGTGAGTGCTCTACTCATATCCTTTGGGCTGAGCCATTCCAGAATGTTCTTGTTCACATTATCTAGTTGCCAGTGTGTGTAGAACACTCTCTTCAAAAAACAGAAACTCTTGACCAACTCACCTGATAGGCTGCAATTGTTGAGTGTTAGCTTGCCCTAAAGCTTCAACCAATAATTAATGAATCATAAAGGGAGGTCCAGTTTCATTTGCTTTTTCTTATAGATGTCCAGTTGACCCAGTCCTTTGTTGTTGTTGTTGTTACATGCCATCGAGTCGGTTTCCAACTCATAATGACCCTTATAGGGTTTTCAGTGGCTGACTGTTTCGGGATTGCCTTGGGAGTGGATTGCCAGGTCCTTCTCCCATTTTTGCGGTGCTGGGAATTGAACTTGGGACCTCAGAGACTGCAGTGCAGCGCTCTACCAACTGAGCTAAATCCTAGCCCGTGACCCTGCTCTATTGAGTTATAAAATTTCCTTTCCCTATTATATTTCACTGGTGCATTGTTAAAAGTTGAGTGGCTTTATGTGTGGGAGTTGATTTCTGGATTTTTTTTCTGATCTAATGACCCACCCTCATACCAATACCAGACTGTCATAATTTCCCCTAAATGATTTCAGTATGCCATCATTCAGAATGAACTATCATCCAGACCCTATCATTCAGAACCATCATTCAGAATGAACTAAATTACCAGGACATGGGAAAATGATGTGCTGTGTCTTAGTTGCTAAAGGTTCATTTTTATCTTGAATAATAAAATTACACATTTATCCAGAATTGAACTTAATTGCACAATATTGTATTGCCTTTGCCAATTAACCAAATGGAGGTTTGAATATATATTTATATGTACATATGAGAAATGTTTTGTAATCTTAAAAACACAAGGCAGTTGTTTATCGTTGTCATTACTTTATTGGAAAAACTACCTGCAGCCATTCAAAATGGAGAAAAAAGTCTTAACAATGGGTAAAGAAGAGCTCAACCCTTAGGCAAGTACCTTATCATCAAAGCATTTTCTAATAACTGTGGTTCCTAGCAGATGACAACTAACTCCAGTGTTTTTCAAACTAGAGGTCTTGACTCATGAGTGAATTGTGAAATCAGTTTATTGGTTGTAGACCAGCAATTAAAAAAAAAGAGCAGTGGAATAGAATATGAAAGAATATGCTAGAAAATGTTGAAGGTAGTGAGGATAAATAATGTTTTGTGAAGATTTCTAGATATACACATACATACTCTTACAAGAACACTGGATGGAAATGTAAATGTTCTAATCATGAATCACTGTTCAAAAACACAGCAAATTCAGTAACATGTCATTGCCTCATTCTTTGTTTAAATATTTTAGGATCATTATCATTGTCTGTAGACTTACCATGAATTTAAATTATAACACAGAATGTTCAGGTTTTTATATATCCTGTGATTATCACTTCTGGATCCACATAGAGCCTAGAGGTTTAACAATCGATATTCTTCTCATAAAGTATTGAGTCCATTAAAGACAACCAGCTATCCAGTCCAATTCTATACATTTATTAAGAATTAGGAATATATAAAATATATAACAAAATTAATTATACTTTATATTTTATACTTTGATCATGGTTAAGTACTCATCCAGTTTCTTCTATGAAATATAAGAATTTCATTGTTGTTATTGTTAGGTGCTGTAGAGTCACATCCAACTCATAGCAACCCTATGTACAGCAGAACAAAACACTACCCGACACTGGGCCAATGCCCACCACTATGTCTAACATAGCTGGTTTTTTATATGTATTCTCTTAGCAAAGAATGTATTAGTCAATTATTGCTGTATAGTTAACCATCCCAGAACAGGTGACTTCAACAAGCCCTACCTATTTAATGTCAGTTCTGTGGGTTGTCATCCCAAACTGGGCCTTCTTCCATGGGTCTTCTGGTCTCGAGTGGCTGCTTGTGTGTCTGGTCAGCATTGGGTCCACTAAGCCACTCTGGTTCTGAGATTTCTTTGAATGGTGGCTGAGGTAGTACAGCTGTCCCGAATTCTGATTGTTTCTCATCTTCAGAGGACAGAGACAGAGCTTGAAGTGAGAGTAGAAGTGTGGAAGGCATGTTGTTGTTAGGTGCCACGGAGTTGTGTCTGACTCATAGGGATCCTATGTACAATGGAACAAAACACTCCCTGACACTGTGCCGTGCCTGGCACTATTATCAGTGCTTCTTTGCTATTCATGGGGATTTCAATGGCTGATTGTTTCAGGAGTGGTCTGCCTGGTCCTTCCCCAAAGTCTACGGCAAGTGGTATTCCTAGATGGTCCACCTTCCAAGGACTAACCAGTCCTGACCCTGCTTAGCTTCCCTGATCAGTCGAGATTAGATGCCAGAGTGGTAGGGCTGTTGTTGAGGACTGATCAGAACTTGTGCAATGTTACTTTGCTATATCCTGCTGGCTACGGCAAGTCACAGGCTAGCATGAACTTAAGGGGTGGAGGAAATAGGCTCACCTCTTGCTGGAAGGAATGGCAAAGTCACAAGTCAAAGGGGAGAGATACAAGGAGGCCACTAACTGGGGCCATTGATGAAATCAACATGCAAGTGCTTCTTTTCTTCCCTGGAGCAATATAAAGGCATCCTTTAGACAAATGCCCATAAAGACCCCTTTCCTATTTCTGGCTGAGTTCATAATAGAGAGACATTAATGTTGAAATTAATAGAGAGAAATGTTGAAATTAATTTAGTCTATGTATTAATAAGCAGAACATTTACTTAAACTGGGCAATTTTTCCTCTCAATTTGATTATAATAAATATTATGTTTTTAAGTGTCTAGTATTGCTAACAGAAGGATTTTGTTTGCTTTGAGAATAATCAGAAGCTTGATTTAGTGAACAAATGCTTTCCTAAAAGGGTGTTGGTAAATAGAACCATAAATCAAACCAAATTTTAACATTGAGCCCTCAGTTTATAAGAATCATTTTGGAGTCAGGCACGGTAGTGCAACACTTGTAATCCCAGTGACTCTAGAGGCGGAGGCAGTAGGATTGCAAGTTGGAGGCCATGGGCAGCCTGCATAATCTAATGAGGCCCTGTATCAAGAGAAGAAATTAAAAACAGGCTGGAAATGGAGTTCTGTGGTACAGTGTATGCAAAAAGTATGCATGAAACCTTGGGTTCAATACCAGTGCTGAGGAAAGAAGGAAAGAAGGAAAGGAAGGAAAGGAAGGAAGGAAGAAAGGAAGGAAGGGAGGGAGGGAGGGAGGGAGGGAGGGAGGGAGAGAGACAGAGAGAAGAGGAAGGAAGGAAGAAGGGAAGGAAAGAAAAAGTGAGAGACAGACAAAAAGAGAGAGAGACAGACAGGGAGGAATGGAGGGAGGGAGGAAGGGAGGCAGGCAGGCAGGAAGGAAAGAAGGAAAGAAGGAAGGAAGGAAGGAAGGAAGGAAGGGAAGAATCATTTTACATGTGTTTTCTTTTCATAGATGTCTCTAAAAGGTCTACTTTTTAGGTTGAGTGGTCCCCAAAGCCACCTTTACCCATAGAATATAATTGTTATGCTGAACTCAAAACCTGGGACAGAAAGGCTAACACATCATTTAAAGCTTAAAGACAAAATGAGTATAATCTGCTGAGAATAACTTCATCAACTCAGTTTAGAAATAATCAAAAAGTAGAGTAATTTTTATATAACCATTTATTTCTTGTTGAACAAATTAGGAAGAAAATTAAAGGAAATTAGAAAGGATAGTGCTAAGTATCTATACATATTGTAATGTTTTTTATTAGTAATCTTTTTAGTTAATGTACAACTTAATGTGCTGCATTATGATATTTCCATACATGCACATTATTATACATTGCTCAGGGTCACCTCCCCCAATACCCTCTCATGATTTTATAATGAAAAATAGAGCTAAATAGTATCTGTATACCCACCTGGCCTGTGAATTTGGTAGTCTAATATGATTATTGAGGTAATATCATGAAGTAGTCAGGAAGGCTGATTGCAAAGACAGACTGCTTGGGTTTGAATGCAAGCCCACTCTACGATGTGTTACTTGTGTATTCCACATTACTTATCTTTTTACACATGCCAGGAGAACATGGATATTGATGGCTCCTAGTCCATAAGGGGGGCTGGGATCTAGCTCAGTTGGTAGAGCTCTGTGCTGTAGTCTCTGAGGTCCTGAGTTCAATTCCCAGCACCACAAAAATGGGAGAAGGACCTGGCAATCCACTCCCAAGGCAATCCCAAAACAGTCTGACACTGAAAACCCTATAAGGGTCATTATGAGTCGGATACCAACTCGATGGCACGTAACAACAACAACAACAATCCATAAGGAGGTTTTAAGGATTCTAACATCAGTGTGTGTGGAATACACAGGACAGTGACCAGTGTTTGGTGAACCGTGTTAACTCCACTATCAATACAATGGTTGTTTTTTATTCCAAGCTTCATCCATTCACAGCAATTCATTTCATGCTTGTTTGAACTTATATATTGTGCATCAGTGCTGGGGCCTCAGAGACAGAATAAAAGATCAAGGCACCATCCCCAGGCAGCTTGAAGTTTTGGGTGATCCCACACACTAAGATGTACAGATGGTGATGTTCCCCCAAAAAGAGATATCAAACTTGAAGCTCATTCAGAGTGTCTATGAGTCTTGTTTTATCAAAAAATGGTTGCATCTGTAAAATTTCCTAAACAAAATTATATGCTTTTTGATCTGTTAACTAAAATGTTTTGAATTAGCTGAATATACTTAAGTTTATACTCAGTTTCTATGCTTCTTTGAGTATAGGAACTTCTTAATATCATGTAAGGCATGCTTTTAAAAAGGAATTTGTATACAGAAGAATACATTAAGCCTAAGAAAGGTTGTGTGGATCACAACAAATTATGGATAACACTTCGGAAAATGGGAATACCAGAACACCTAATTGTGCTCATGAGAAATCTGTACATGAACCAGGAGGCAGTTGTTTAAATAGAACAAGGAAACACTGAGTGGTTTAAAGTTGAGAAAGGTGTGCGTCAGGGCTGGATACTTTCACCCTATCTCTTCAATTTATACGCTGAGCAAATAATCCGAGAAGCTGGACTTTATGAGGAAGAATGTGGCATCAAGATTGGAGGAAGACTCATTAACAACCTGCGTTATGCAGATGACACCACTTTGCTTGCTGAAAATGAAGAGGATTTAAAACATTTACTGATGAAGATCAGAGATCATAGCCTTCAATATGGGTTACAACTAAACATCAACAAAACAAAAATCCTTATGACTGGGTCAGCACGCAACTTCACATTAAATGGAGAAAAGATTGAGGTTGTCCAAGATTTTGCTTTGCTTGGCTCTATAATTAACACCCGTGGAAGCAGCAGTCAAGAAATCCAAAGACGCATTGCTCTAGGAAAAGCTGTGGCAAAAGATCTCTTTAGAGTATTGAAAAGCAAAGATGTCACATTGAAGACGAAGGTGCATCTGACTCACGCCATGATATTTTCAGTCGTATCATATGGTTGTGAAAGCTGGACATTGAACAAGGAAGACAGAAAAAGAATTGATGCTTTTGAATTGTGGTGCTGGAGACGTCTATTGAATATACCATGGACTGCCAAAAGAACCAACAAATCTGTCCTAGAAGAAGTGCAACCAGAGTGCTCCTTGGAAGCAAGAATGGCCAGACTGCATCTTACATATTTCAGACATGTAGTCAGGAGAGATCAATCCCCAGAGAAAGACATCATGTTTGGGATAGTGGCAGGTCAACGCAAAAGAGGAAAGCCCTCCACCAGATGGATTGGCACAGTATCTGCAACAATGGGCTTAAACATAAATAAGATGGTTTGCCTGGCACAGAATCGGCAAGTGTTTCGATCTGGTGTACATAGGGTCGCTATGAGTCGGACTCGACTCGACGGCATCTAACAACAACAACAACAACAAGAAAAGTGACACATCTCTCAGATTTATAATATTCCTGCATTTTAATTTTCATTTGGAGATTTATAATGGTCCCCTAAAAATGTGCCAATGTTAATATTGACAGAATTCTGCCTCAAAGAAAAGGAAGAGGTTATAATTCTCTTTATAGATCCTTGGACCCCCTGAGAAGGGTTGACTGGTTGTGGAACTGCTTAGAAAACAGGCTATGTCAATACCATAAAATCTTTACTACTAATTGACTACTACATTGATTTTGTCCCATCCCTTGTATTGTATGGATTCACACTTGCTTAGGAGGTGGTGAGCTACGTGGCAGTATAAGGCTTGGTTTATGGGTTTCATTCGCTCATTGAAGAAATGGATCGTGATTTCAGCCTTTTCATACTAAGTGCTAGATTATAACAACCTAATTTGAATAGGTTGAAATTAATTGATTATTAAGATGAGTTTATCAAAGGTTAAAATCATTTTACAATACCTCAAATTCAGGATTCTATTCCTAGAGAATTCAAAGGGTAGGAATTTCAAAGTTATCAATAAATACATGGACTATATTTTTAAACTTTAATGTTTTCTTTTTGGTTCATGTCACATTGTTTATTGCTTTGCACACTTGGCATAGAGTAAAATTCACTTATATCAGTCTGGAGTTTCACAAGTTTTAACAATTGTTTCCAGTAATATACAATTCAGAATTGCTTTTAGTCACTGGAAAATCCTAAGTGGGACTTCTTGTTGTTGTTGTTAGGTGCCGTCGAGTCGGTATCCGACGCATAGTGACCCTCTGTACAACAGGGGAAACACTATTGTCAGTGCTTCTCTGCTGTTCATAGGGTTTTCAATGGCAGATTGATTTTTTTTTGGGGGGGAGAGGGGGTTGCCAGGTCCTTCTCCCAAGCCTACAGCACCTGGTATTCCCAGGCGGCCTCCCATCCAGGTACTAACCAGGCCCGACACTGCTTAGCTTCCGAGATCTGACAGGATCGGATTCCACAGGGCTATGGCTGCAGGCCTAAGTGGGACTAGCTCTTCTAAATACCTAACTGCTCAGTTCTATTTTCTGAATTTCTTATGCTCCCCAAAGTTTATGGTTTATCTCAGATAAGTCTTCTCTAACAAAATACCATGAACTGGGATTTAGCTCAGTTGGTAGAGCACTGCGCTGCAGTCTCTGAGGTCCTGAGTTCAATTCCTAGCACTGCAAAAATGGGAGAAGGGCCTGGCAATCCACACCCAAGGCAATCCCGAAACAGTCAGCCATTGAAAACCCTATGAGGGTCACTATGAGTCGGATACCGACTCGACAGCACCTAACAACAACAACAACAACAAAATACCATGGACCAGATGATTATAACAACAGTCATTTGTATCTCACAGTTCTGGGAGCTAGAAAGTTTAAGATCAAAGTGTTGATAGGTTTGCTGTCTAGTTAGAGCTTCTTCCTGACTTCCTGCCATCTTGCTGTGCACTCACAGGACCTTCCTTAGTTTGTGTGTGATGAGTGGAGATGGGAAAGGGGGTATAGCGAGAGAAAGAGAGTGAGTTGAGGAGTCTGTCTTCCTCTTCTTATAAGGGCCCTTATCCCATCATAAGCCTCCTATCCTGATGGCCTATTCCAAACCTAATTACCTCCCAATGATCCACCTCTAAATATCATCATATTGAGGATTAAGGCTTCAACATATAAAACTTTGATATCATAAACATTCACTCTGGATGCTTTATAAATATGTATGGTTGAGGATGCATTATGGGATTTGAGGGAATGAGACCTGGACCCAGTTTCCACATCTCTTATCTCAGAGAGGAGATTATCAAAAACCCATGACCTGGCCATGTGAGAATAAATTGTCATTAATCTGATATTGTACATAACTCCAAGATTTAAGGATATGGGTTTTGGTAACAGACATGCTTGGGCTCAATCCTAGCTATACCAATGCTGTTGGTTATTAATTGTGCAATTTTGGACAATTTCAGTTTTCTTATTCATAGAATGGGAACAGCAGAATCTATCCCACAGGGCAGTTGTGAAGATTGAGTAAGTATGTATAAAAGCTTTTGGTCTTGAATCTGCATTTGGTAGCACTAGCATGATTATTGTCATTGTTGGGTGCCATGGGGTCATAGCGTCTTGAATGGCTGATCACTAGGGGATTGCTTCCTTAGTAGATTGCCATGTCCTTCTCCAGTTTTTGTGGTGCTAGAGATCAAACCTAAATCCTTAGAGAGTGCAGCATAGCACTCTACCAACTGAGCTAAACCCCAGACCAGTTATTATTGTTGGAATTATCTAAATCAAAGCTTTTTCATTCCACAAGAGAATGACAAAATACCATTTAAGATTTCTCAAAGGGGGCTGGGCACAGTGACACATGCCTGTAATCCCAGTGAGTCCAGAGACAGAGGCAGGAGGATTACAGGTTCAAGGACAGAGGCAGGAAGATTACAGGTTCAAGGCCAGAGGAAGCCTGTGTAATTAGACCCTGTCTAAAGATAAAAAATTAAAAAGGGGCTGGAAGTGGAGTTCTGTGGGAGAGTATATGCAAAAAGTATACATGAGGCCTTGAGTTCAGCCCCTAGTACTGCAAAAAAAAAAATTGTCAAAGGGCAGGGGAGCTATTTAATATCCAAAGATATCACTGCTCATTTCTAAATTGAGGTTCTTAGCTAGAAGAAAACTTTGATGTAGGACATAATTTTCACAACTATTTTTTATCCTTTTATTTGTTCTTTGAAAAAAATGATCACTTGGGATAGGGTAGTTCAGTGGAAGAGTGCTTGCCTACCATATATGAGACCTGAGTTCAATCCTCCCCACTAAAATAAATAAGTAAATAAATAAATAGGTAGGTAGGTAAAGATTACCTACTACTTGGGGTATATTCCAAGCTTTTATATGTATGTATATTGTTTTTCCTAGTATTGGAGGTTTTGAACCCAGGCCTCTCACATGCTATGCAAGTATTATACCTCTGAGCTGTACCCGGTCCCCTTTTTACTTTTTATTTTGAGACAGAGTCTTGCTAAATTGCACAGGCTGCTTCTGGCCTGGAACTTGCTATCCTCCTGCCTCTGCCTTCTGAGCCACTGATATGACAGGTAAATGCCATGGTGCCTGGCTTCCATGCTTACATTTTAATGTTGTCTTGTATTCAAGATTATTTTTTATTTTGCAGTACATCAACTTGAGTCATTTGTAAAACAAAGATCTGTGGAGCATAAACACATGACTTCAATTTGAATCAAGTTTGCTAAATCATAATAATACCATTAAGAAAATCTTAATCTTTTTACTGACAATAGTTACTTAGCAAGACAAAACATGTGCCAGGAAAGCAGAAAAAGTGTTCAGTGATTTGTGAACCACTGTATATTATTTTTGTTTTTCTTACCATTACCATTAGGAAATCATGCAAGTGTCTTATAGAAATAAATCACTGGAGTAGGGTGGAAAATTAAATTGTTATTTTCAAAATAATCATGCTGACCTGGACATTTCAGTAGGATATTTAAGTAGGGTTGCCTATCTTTTTGAGCTCCTTGCTTTATTTAGTCAAATTCTGTGTTAACTTGCTGTTGAGCCTTGAGATTCTTCTTGGTCAGTCAATGCCAATGCCAAGGCTTTGGGGATGGAGGTTTGAACTGTGTATCATTTAACTCTTGCCAAAATAATGCTGTATAGCAATGTACAATGAAATACATGTATGGAAATGTCATAATGAGACCCATTAAACTGTATAATAAAAATTGCCAATTGAAAATTTTGAAAAATACTTTATAATAGAAAGCTACCTCAATACTTCAAGCTCTAAACAACCACTTGTTTCAAGTAATATGATTGCATTTTCCTGATTTAATCATGTGTTATCAGGGCTCATTTATATGTCTGCCACCATTGCACATTTGCAAGTTGTGTCACTGAACTTACAGGGGGCTTCATGTGATGAGGCTTCAGCTCAGGGGACTGACCTCTGCTCCAAGTGGTACCTCACCCTCCAGTAGGCTACCTGTGGCTTTTTCTCAGGCTAGACTGGTCATATTCATATGGTAATCACATAACATCAAAAAAGAAAGTGTAAATGCTCAGGCACAACTTCATCTTGCATCAAATCAGCTCACAAAGCAAGTCCATGGCTAAACCAAGAGCCAAAGTAGGAGGAAACTACAAAGATTCAGGGCAAAAGATGTCACTGCATCTTAACTGTTATGTTGTTGCCATCAAGACAGGTCTTAACTCATAGAGACCCTATGTACAACAGAATGAAACATTACCTGACACTGTGCAATGCCTGGCACTATTGGTAATGCTTCTCCGCTATTCACAGGATTTTCAATGGACAGATTCTTTGGGGATTGTTTCGGGAGTGGGACAGGACAGTGGGTCTTTCTCTCAAGTCTACAGCACCCATTATTCCCAGGCAATCTCCCATTCAAGTACTAAGCAGGCTGATTCTGCTTGGCTTCCATGATCTGATGAGGTAGGATGCCAAGGTGGCAGAGCAGTAGGCTCACACTTTAACTTGTCATTGTTAGGTGCCGTCAAGTCATGTCCAACTCATAGTGACCCTCATAGGGTTTTCAATGGCTAATTGGTTTTCAGTATTGCCTCGGGAGTGGATTGTCACATCCTTCTCCCATTTTTGGTGTGCTGGGAATCAAACTCAGGACCTCAGAGACTACAGAGCAGCGCTCTACCAACTGAGAGAAATCCCAGCCCCACATCTTAACCAGGAGGCTATTAATTGAGCCATTAATGAAATTGGTCTACCAGTGATGAGATGAACCCACTTCATATGGAGGAAATCTGGGGGACTTCACCAACTGGATTTCTTTGATAGCTTATCTCTGTAGCTGCCCTTCCTGTCATCTCATATGCCTGAGGGGACTGGTACGAATGGATGCATCTGAGATGAGCAGATGGGCATGCTACTGCTGCATGAAAGAAAGGCAAAGCCAAGAAGAATCCATAACACAGATGCTTCAGCTACCTGCCATTATCAAGAAATGCCTCAGAGATACTTTATAAAAGCTGAAGAGAGTGACTTATCAATACTTGTTATTGTTGTTGTTAGGGCCCTCAAGTCCTGTCCGATTCATAGTGACCCTCACAGGTTTTCAATGGCTGTTTTGGGATTGTCTCTGGAGTGGATTGCCATGTCCTTCTCCCATTTTTGTGGTGCTGGGCATCAAACTGGGACCTCAGGGACTGCACAGTGGCACTCTACCAGCTGAGCTAAGTCCCAGTCCTCTCAATACATAGCAAACAATAATCATGCATTATGGGCTGATATTGATGCTGTGCCCATGTTCTCTTGGGCTGATAGTTCCTCTACTGCTGTCAATGCTGGCTGCAAGCTTCCTTTCCCTCCCCTCCTCTCCCCTTCCCTCCCCTTCCCTTTCTTCCCCTTCCCTTCCCTTCCCCTTCCCTTCCATTCTTTCTGTTATTTTTTTTCCCTTGTTGGCCCATAGCTAGCTCCTTCTCTGGAGAATTATATCGTCAAAGGGTCTGGTGTGAGAGGTTGCCATCCCACCCACTTTGCCTTAAGGTGGGACAATGGGACAATCTATGCTCTCAAGCTCTCTTGGGATCAGCTGCCAGGCAGACTCCAGCTGAGATCACTGCCTTGCTCTGCTCTGTGCCCTGCCCCATCTACCCTGCTCCCTCCTCTATTCCTGATAGTCACTCTTAATAACCACATGTGTCCAAATCTCTATCTTAGCCTTTAGTTTTGAGAAACCCAACCTAAGACATGTTCTGATGTTATTTTCTATCATTTTCTCTAAGTATTTTTAAGCTTCCTATTGGTTTGAAAAATGGGGAAGACCCCAAAAATACAAAATACAATGACCTCCCCACACACCAGGGTTGCCAAACACACACACACACACACACACACACACACACACACACACACTTTACAACTTTTTGAAGTTGAATTGAATTATGATGGTAACCACTTTGAGCACCTCATGTAGTTTCAGAAGTCTTATTCATCTTTTGTTATCAGGATGTATTGAGTATTACAATTTTAATACTTAAATTGTGTACATATTTTTGAACATATATATATATATATATATATATATATATATATATATATATATATATAACATATATGGGCTGGGATTTAGCTCAGTTGGTAGAGCGCTGTGCTGCAGTCTCTGAGGTCCCGAGTTCAATTCCCAGCACCGCAAAAATGGGAGAAAGACCTGGCAATCCACTCCCAAGGCAAGCCCGAAACAATCACCCATTGAAAAACCTATGAGGGTCACTATGAGTCAGATACCAACTCGACGGCACCTAACAACAACAACAACAACATATAACATATATGTGTGTATATATATATATATATATACACATATATGTATGTACATATGTATATATACACATATATGTATGTGTGTGCGTATATATAATATATATATATATATATATATATATACACACACATATACATACATACACACACATTGTTGTTGTTGTTGTTAGGTGCCGTCGAGTCGGTATCCAACTCATAGCAAAACTCTGTACAACAGGGGAAACACTATTGTCAGTGCTTCTCTGTTGTTCATAGGGTTTTCAATGGCAGATTGATTTTTTTTTGGGGGGGAGGGGGTTGCCAGGTCCTTCTCCCAAGCCTACAGCTTCTGGTGTTCCCAGGCGGTCTCCCATCCAGGTACTAACCAGGCCCCACACTGCTTAGCCTCCGAGATCTGACGGGATCGGATGCCACAGGGCTACAGCTGCAGGCTAAATACACACATACATATAGCCTCATTTCAAAATTGTTCACCTATATGCCTTGAGGCAGTCTTAGAAAAAAGAATACAAACTTTATTTCAGAGAAAATGAATTTACCCGGTTGCTCTGCCTGGCTCTGACTCTGTCAATTATTTGTCCTGAAAATTTAGGAAGATCTTTTAACTTGAGTTTTATTATCATCATATGCAAAATGGGTATAATAATGCAATTATAAAAGACAATGTTGAGAATTAAGTTAAGTGAGATAAAGCAGATCAAAGGCCTTTGTTAAGGGGCTGGACTATAGTTGTTTTACATGTAGATTGTATGTTTTATAATTTAGAACTTTTAAAAATAAAAGATACATTAAGGGAGTATATGTATTAGCCATAAGTCTCCATAAACCTTGTGGGTTGATGAAAGTTTTGCCAGAAGTGATGTAAAAGATGCATAATGGAAAAAGCCAGTGCTGTATTACTCTGTACCCCACCATCATTTACTAATAAAGGGAGATAAAAAAGAGAAAATTCTAGTCCCAGCTTAAAAAAATAAAAAATAACTCCATAATGCCAGTAAAATAGAGTAGTGAAAGAGTAAAGAACAATGATGTTTTTGCTTACTGCTTTTTTTTTTTTTTTTTTACAAAATGGGTTTTCTTGCTTACTATTTTTTTTTTTTTTGAAAAAAACTGGTTTTCTTGCATTTTTTAAAATCATGTAGTCAAAACTGAAACGTAAGTTTTGTATCTCTTCCCAGGGGATATCAAGACAGATTTTTGGCTTTTATCACATCAGCACAGTGAGATACAGGAATGTTCACTTCATTTTAACATTATATTTTGACTTCCTCTTCTGAATGATGCTTTAGACATATGGCAAAATAAACTTTCAAAATTAGTTAACTTCAAAGAATAAATAATGATTTAACCATTATTTGTGAAATGTAGATGATTTTCTTCTAAAATTGAAGCTAATTTTATTTAATTTTACTAAGCTTTACCAATTTGGGTGATTATGGTTGGTAGATTATAGATTCAAGCTGGACGTGACCCTTCATGGTACCATATCAATGATGAAATTCCCCTATATTTTGGGTCAGTCCAAGGCTAAACTGAAAATAATGTTCTTTAGCATTGTTTCCAGCATGATTACCAAACATTCTCCACCAAAACCATCATTTGTGCTTAGTGAAAACTAAATGCCAGGGATTGTATGTGTCACTGTAATTCATATTCACACATATGCATGCTCAAGATACTAATGTGTTCAATGACCCCACTTGTAATCACTTTTCTAATTATGCTGCATTGACTTTCTTCATTTCTTCCCCTCTTGCTCTTCAGCTTGCTGAAATATAGTCCATTTTTTCCATAAAGAATTTTTTTTTGGTTCAGAAATATTTTCTTCAGGAATTTGAATATTTCAAGGGAAAGGAAAAGAATTAGAGGTCTTAGATTTATATGAAGGTTGGTGCTGATTCAAAAGTAAGGTGAATGTGTAATATATAGGAATGAAAATCTCTGAGATTGTTGATAGTGAATGAAGTTTCGAGAATTTTGGACACAAGTGTTCATGTAAGTTATGTACTTTCATTAATGAAGAAAACTCATATATATTTAAGTTAATAGGTAGATTTATGGAGACAAATGAAAGAGAATGGAATTCTGTAAAGAAAACCCATTGATGAGAATTCTTAAGTGTCTTAAATTTCTGTTCCTTTATGTTGGCTCTCTATTATGAGTTGATCCTGATATTTATTATTATAATCTAAATTTTAGCTGAGTGTGGTGACACACACCTGTAATCCCAGATATTCAGGAAGCTAGGGCAAGGGATCCACAAGTTCAAGGCCAGCTTGGACGACAACCTATTCAGACCCCATCTCAAAAAAAAAGGAAAGAAAAGAAAAGATGAGTAGGAGTGGAGATGTAGCTCAATGGAGTACTTACCTAGCATGCATGAGGCCCTGGGTAATATGAAAATAAAATAAAATAAAATATGAAAAATAAAATAAAACCTAACTTTTGGTCTTCTCTATTTTGAAAGTGGAAATAGGTAAAGATTCTTGTTTATTTCTGTCACTAATATGTGAAATAATCAATCTACATTTTGATTAGATTCCTCAGTCATGTAGCAGAATTTAATAGTCATAGAGCTACTATTATATAATTGGCCTCAATCCTATCATGTACCTTTTTGCTAATATAGCAAAACAAATCTATGTAAATACGGCAGAAATTATCCACAGAATTTAACAACCTATGTGCCTTTCAGAAAAATGTATTGTTGTACATAGACTCAAGGTGAAAATACTGAACATTCTCCAGCCGAGGCTATGTGTTAATTGCCATGCTACTGTGTTTTGTTTGCTGTTATAAAGCTTTTCTTTCATTGAAAGTTGTGGGAATCATTCCCATACACACTTTTGGTTATTCTAGAAGGAACGCAAGAATAAAGAGATAGGGAAGATTATACTCTAGCATCTTCCAATTTTTCTTTCTTGACATTATTCTAATCTCCTAGGAAGTTGTTGTTAGGTGCTGTCTACTCAGTACTGGAAGCTATTCGTAGGGTTTTCAATGACTGATTGTTTTTTTTTTGCAAATGGGTTGCCTAGTCCTTCTCCCAAGCCCACAAGCACCTGGTATTCCCAGGAGATCTCCCATCCAAGTACTAACCAAACCCAACCCTGGTTGGCTTCTAAGATCTGACAAGATTGGACACCACAGCTATTCAGCTGCAGGCCCTAGGAAGTTAGTCTAATCTTTCTTCCTAGGAGTTAGCCTAATCTCATACTGCTTTGTTGAGTTTATAATATTGCCACTTGAGGCATTTAATAGTATGTTATATGATTGAAGCTATTGACCCTCTAACCATATTATTGAAATAATGAGCTGTGTTTTCATGAAGTTTTTGTCTACACTCCTCCTCAGTATAATTACAATATCTCATTGTTTTATTTTTGATTGATATAATTAAGGACCCACATTTTAAAATTAACAAAAACTTTAAAATCAGATTAAATTTATCTTACACAAAATAATTTATATTAGTTAAAAATTCATGATTATTCTTTGCTCCTTACATTATAATTACTTTCTGACTATCTTTTGAACTCAAGTAGAGAAACTCCTGCATAATTTCATCCAAGAAGTATAGCATATATAATAGCTGGATATAAGAGAGTTTGACTTCCAAAATGTTTGATTAATAGAGAAAAGAGGTAAGGCAGAGACTCTTGTCAAAGATACAGTTGCCCTTGAAAGTATGTAAAATTAAAGCCTAAAGCTCTTGGAGTGAAATAAGCCAGAAATAAAATTAATATTTATGTAGGTGTATGAGCTTAAGCGTTCTACAACCCAATTACATAACTGAGACGAAATAAGGTAATCCTGGTTCTAACATCTTGTGAAAGAAACAACAAAGTTATATAATTAAACCGCATTTGTCAAATAGCACATTCCACCTACACAGGCTCTGAAGAATGATGGAAGACGTGGGGAAGGAAGGATTTCTAAGGAATAATGACTAAGAACAGATTGATGTGTGTGTTGCTGTTACCCTCTTAAACTATTTTTTTAAATTTTAGTTTCATATATAACATGGCCCAGGTTCCTAATGACCTATACAGTTTAATCCTGCAAAGACCTTGATTGTGCCATTCTTTGGGGCAAAAATGAAAGCTCAGTGGTTTGGGAAAGAGCTACTGCTTTCCTTTTAAGGCTGAGTCTCAGGAAGAAGTTAAGAACAGCTGAGAATATGTTTATTTTGAAAGATTGTTTTTTTTTCCATTGGGGAGTAGAGTTATTAGGTATATAGAAAGCATGTCTTTTGTGCCTTGGAAGCCAGGGAATTGGGCTAATATAATGCTATCACTGTTGCAGATAAAGCAGTATGTTTTGCCAGTCCAGCAGTGTCATGGGAATGTACAAAGGAGAGAAAGCCAAGGGAGATGGCACTAAGAAGCTTTATTATGTTGATCAGCAATTGTAGAAGGGGTGATAAAATGAGTGGACTCATTCCAACCACCACTTTTATGAGTATGTGTATTGTGTGTGTTCAGCAACCATGTCCATAAGACATTTCTCACTTTTGCAGTACAAAATCTGAAACAGCAGTAATTCCTGTTGAAGAAGTGCATTTCATGAATTGTCCTTGAGTACACACAAATTGGAAGGTAACACTCCAGACCAATTTTCATGACTGCTTCCTACTATTTCCTCCTATATTGGAGTTTGTTGAAACAGCTAGGGAAATGTCCCCATCCCAATTCTGTCACACACCAGAATTCTAGCCCTTTTTGTTTACCTTAAATTTGAGGTAACAACTTTTGTTTAAAGAAATAAAATAAAAATGAAAGTGCCTCCTAAATTAAATGTCACCATTGAAACTGCCAACTCTGTGGTCAGTATATGACCAGTTTTCTGCCATTTGCATTCATGTTCTCTTCCAGCGTGGAACATCTGGTGATGAACATATAGTGCGTGGGTGACTTCCCAGTTTTCAGTGGAAGCAGGCACTCATGATAGAATCTTGCAAGTTGAAGGAACACAAGTAAGAGTAAAACAGTGACAATGAACATGTAACAACTTCCAAGATACTAGCTGATCCCATTTAAAGATGTGTCCATAAATGGACAACAGTGTCAAAGAGATAAGAAAAATTTCCACAAATTCTCTGCTGTAGAAACAACCATTGTGAATGTCAGATAAACTAAATTTTAAGAGAAGTTGGCAAATAACTGAATCTGTAGTTAAAGATATTTGGTGAGTCCTTTAATCATTTCATAGTATTTATTTCTGACTTTATGATGTTTTTTATTTTATGAATATGTGCCAACAATGACTTACCTTTTTGGCTCTGGTGGTCTTAAGTCTATATGTCTCAAAATTGTAGTCAGCAAGAATGAATTGCTTCTTAACTGATTTCTGATTATTCATTTTACTTACCTTAAGATGGAGATTAGATTTTACATATTCCTCACTCAGGCACCAGTAACTCACTTGTAAACTTTTATGTTGGAAACTTAATGGCCAATTTGTTGGCCATTTAGGCAGGTACTTTATCGTTGAAATAGTGCTGCTTCAAACAATCCAGGGAAAGTGTGTGAGAATGTGCCTGACTGGTAGAGCTTGCTGCCTGGCACACATGGGGTCTTCGGTTTGAACCCCAGCCACCCTGGACTGATCTAGAAGACAGAAACTAAAAACCCAGCCTGAGAGCTTCCTTAAGCAGCAAATCTAACCCACCCACTGAGCTGTTATAAAGAAATGACTGTATGTGCTCCCTTCCATATGAATTTTTCAAAGCTCCTTCAAAATATTGGATTTTAGGAGCAGTAACAATTTTCATGTATTTTAAGAAGTTGAGTCCCAGTAGACACCCAAGGCATTAGTTTTCTGCATGGATTCATTTTTGAAAACAGAGAAAATAAATTGTTCCCAAAATGTTGTAATCTAAATACGATGGGCACTAACCTGAGATGGATCTGAGTTCTGGCTTCACATCTTTTATATAAGGTGTACTTGGACAAAGCTGTTTCCTGATCTATAACATTCAGGTAACAATAGTTCATAGAGGTAAGGATATAGAAAACACAAATTTGTTTCCATTGCTAAACACTGTTGCAAGTAATTGAAAGAGAAATACAGGAGGAAAAATACTGTGTTGATATTAGTGGATGTGATAAATGGGGACAGGAGATACAGATTGAATACTTACAAAGTAAGAACATATTTTAAATGATGACTGTTCACAATTAGGAACTCTCCATATTTGCTGTCAGTCTTTTCTTCTAGCATGACATTGTTTTTGTAGCACATATACATGTATGTTTGTATGTATGTCAAATAATGAAAGAAGCACCATAATTACTGTTTTTTCTAAGTGCCTCAAGCACCATCCAGAAGTAACTACCATTAACACTGGGTCAATATCATTCCAACTATATTTCTAAGGATACGTAGAGATATACATAGATGGAAGCATAAAAATAGTTTTAGAAAAATGAGACCATTTTGTAAGTACTATTTTAATATAAATCCTCAAAATTATAATTTTAGTATTGATTATTTCTCCTTGATGACATTTACCTCCTCCCCTACTAAGTCTCTTCCACTCCACCTGACTCTGTGTCTTAAATTTTGTTATGAGTATCATTACTTTTGCATTGCACACTTTTAAAGCATGCTGTTTTAGAACCATGATTTTCCTATTTGACTAGTATCAGCATCATATTTAAATGGAATAAATGTTCTCTATCTACCATTTACCTTGGCTTTGCATTCTTAAATCACATATCTTGGTTCTTCCCTAAATTGACTATTTCATTGTCAAGGCCTATTTTTTTTAAAAATATAGAAAGGCATAGGCATATGTGTTTTATGAGGTCTTCCATGTTTGCCAGTGCAGCTTGATATAATATTCTTGAGTCACATTGATAGCCATCGCCCGGTGGTCTTCGTGCACTAAATGTAGTGCAGAAGTTTGAGAAGAACCTGTTCTTTCCCTGTGATGAGTTGTTTTTTGTGCTTGGATGCTAAGAAAATCATTTTCTTTGTTTTCGTCTGAACTGGGATATTTTGCATAGTTGCTGTGCTCCTCTTTTCATCTTGTTTGGATGACCCTTTCCAAACATTCTGTCTTTTCTAATAAAATGTTGCTGACTTCTTGACTTTCATCCTTTATTTGAGACCAGAGTGTTTTCCATTTTCAGGCTATGGTTTGAGAGTTGGGTGTTTCAAGTTCTTTCTGTTTCTCTTGAGCAAGGAGGCTGGAGGGCATACTGATGCCATATACTTTCTTAAAGCAGGTCATTTTTTTCTTCTGACATTTTCTTAAATGTTGTGTATAGGTTGACATCATGGTATATGTGGGGGGAGCAAGGGATGCTTCCATTCCCATAGGAGCATATCCTGAGGCTTTAGCTTTCTGGATTCATTCTGAAGCTCTGGAAGGATTTGTCCTTTTTTCAAAGAGAATAATTCTTTTTCATTCTCTTCTACTTTCCTCACTTGAGAGGCATTTCTCCTACTTCCCAGACAAGGGAAAGCATAAGAACACTTATTTAAATTGTTCCTCTCTCAATTTGTGCTTATGATGAATCTCGATAAGTGGCATGGAGGAAGGCTCAGTGGTTGGGGTCAAACAGTGACTCCCCACTCCGCTGTACCCCAGAAACTTCTATGACTTTCTTAGCTATCAGAGTTACTACATTGGATCACACTTCATTTCTGTTTGTTTTTATTCTGTTTTCTTTGTAGCCATTTCACTCATTTTTAAATGTATTCTATGAGGCAGTTTTCATGCTCTTTCAGTTTTTTAGCCTGAAAAATCATCACAGGATTTTGACCTGAGCCCAGAAAGTTGCCTTTGAAGGTGGTTTGTTGTCCCTGCAGGGAAGTTGTCTGGAAGGATATAAACTGCCTGTGTGAGCTAAGCTTATCAGAAAGGTATTTAACTGAACACCCGCTGGCTTTTGTGTTTTTTGTCTTTAAGCTCTTGTCAGGGTCTAGAATACTATCTTTTTCCCTTTTCATTGTCACTAGTTAGAAGCTGAATGAGAACAAATATTCACACCTCACTGATTTTCCTTTTATTGGAAAATTCTTATTTTTCCTCTTGACTTGTTTTTCTTTGAGGTTTACAAAATGGAAGAGAGAAAAGGGAGGTGGAGGAACAGTGAAATAAAAGGCACTCTTTAGATTGCTTTAAAAACCCACCATCTTTAATGTTTTGAAAGCAAAACTTAAAAGAGTAACTAAAATAAAATATTCTTAACATACAAGGATGTTTTCTGTTACAAAATGTGTTCCTGCAGGAATTCTTACTGATTTGAAAGACAGAATCATATCAGATGGGCATTCCCAGATTGAATTAACTTTCTGTTTTACTTCCAAATGCTATTAATTGAATAAGATTGAATTTTTTTTCCTGTTACATATACAGTGTTCATATGCAAGAATAACGAAGTACATTAGATTCTCCTGCTGTATCTTTTGCTGAGTATAGACTGTTGCCTGAGAAATCTGCCTCCTAGTGTGGTTATAAGGATCAAATGAGCAAATATATAGAAAGTACTTGGAAGCTTGTTATTATAAACTATCTGTGGTTGTTGCTGCCACTGTTACTATAATAGCACTCCTTGAAAATTTTCTCCTGTGGATTCGTTCTTATTAAACGTTCTTTTTGAAGTCAATGCCTTAAAAGAGGTTTTGTATAATATTTTAAATATATATTTTATTGTTTTTACATTGAACTTCTGTCTGGAACATGTTACTTTGCTGAAGAAAATGTGTTGTAGGTGAAGCCAATAGACTCTGGTGGAGATAAGACTCAAGTACATCCTTCAAACTTCTCCACCAATAACCTCAGCCAGTGTCTCCAGGCCCAAAGAACAAAGCTTTAAAGACATAAATACAGTAACACACACATAGCTCCTCTATGAGAAATGCCATTGGCATCAAGAATTTAGATAGTCATACCCTTGATTTCAATCTTAATTCCACTTCTGTGCAGCTTCTCATGCATTACCTTGCATTTCTCCAAAAGTTTGATTCCCTATGCACTCCTAAAAATTAATTATGGAAGCATTTTGTATGAAGATACAGTAATGCCAAGCCACTCACAGTAGAGAAGATGTTTTGAAGATAGTATCCTATATCTAGATTCTTATAAAAAAGGGTTGTTTTAATGATTAGCTTTGCATTTCTTACATTACAACAAATGTTTCATACGTTCTTTGCTGCTGACGAATATACCTTAGACCTGTTGCTTTGACACTAAGAGTTTGTCAGAAATGCAGAATCAGATCTACTGAATCAGAATTGTATTTTCTAAGATCTTATAGAAATTCATATGCTTGTTAATGTTTAATGTTATAGTGCCAATATAGTTGAGACTTTTTGGGTAGAAAAAGCTGTAACACTCCAGAGGAACATGAATATACTGGAAAATGACTTACAAACACATGAACAGATGTTCCTAACACAACAAAAAAATTACAATTTGTAACGATTACCTAATGCCAATTTTCCCATAATGGAGTAGTAAAAATGCAAAGAGATGATAGTATCTACACTTGGGGATTGTCAAGAAACATATATTGACATCAATAAGCATAGGGTTCTTAGCCTGTCAAAAGTCAGCCCTTTGACTCTGGAATCCTATTTTTTAAATTCTTGGAATTTATCCTACAGATATACTTGCAAAATGACATCTATCTATCTAACTATCTTTCTATCTATCTATCTATCTACAAAGATATTCATGACTGCATTATTTATAAGTGTAGGTCATATAAAGGTCATTGGGGAACTGTTGTAATGAACAATAATATAATCACACAATGGAATATTATACAGCTATATAAAGCAATGTGAAAGTACTATTTGCACTGATTGGGAAAGCTCTTCAAAATACATTGTTGTTAGGTGCTGGCGAGTTGGTATCCGACTCATGGCGACCCTACATACAAGGGGCTAAACACTATTGTCAGTGCTTCTCCACTGTTCATAGGGCTTTCAATCATGGATGGATTTTTTGAGAGTGGATTGCCCGGTCCTTCTCCCAAACTAACAGGATCTGGTGTTCCCGGTCAGACTCCCATCCAAGTACTAACCAGGCCCAGCCCTGCTTAGCATCTGAGATCTGCTGGGATCGGATGCCACAATGCTAGGGCTGTAGGCTTTCAAAATACATTAGTATGGGAAAATGGCAAGGTGTAGAAAATATGTATATTATATTTCTTGTGCGCAAAGATATTCTAAAATATATATTTGAATTGGGCTATATGAGCACTTAAAAAAACCTTTACAAATAAACTTAAGAACCCAAGTAGGTATTCCCAATATATGTAACTGATGAAAAGCTTGCCAGAACATATATGGAACTTCTAAAACTCTGCACAAAAATGAAAGCAAAAAGAGTAGAGAAAGATTAGTGACCAGGCTGTTCATTATTAAATAGATTATTCATCAAAGAGAATGTTGGACATCCAGAAAATGTAGGAAAAGTACTAAATATCATTGATTATGATGGGAATTCATACCAAGAAAAGATACTACTCTACATCTACCAAAATTAAAACTCCATATAATAACAAGTGCACTAGGAATTTGGATATATGCAAATGAAGTCAAAATTTGCCCAAGTACTGTGAAAAGCTATTTGACAGTTCCTGCTAAAGATGACCATGCACATGTCCTTTGAGCAATTGCTATCCCATGTATATACCCTTTGGAAATATATTCTTCTACATACTAGGAAACAGGCCAAAGAATGCTCTTATTGGCATTATTTGCAATAGGTACAGATGGGAAATAGCTCAAGTTTCCAGTAACAGTAAAATAAATATGTATTAAACAAGCAGACAGAAAATAATAAGTTGTGACAAGGATAAGAAAAATTAGAACATTTATGCACTGGTGGGGGGACTATAAAATGGTTTAGCCACTGTTGAAAACTAGCCATTCATCAAAAATGTAAACATAGAGTTATGGTATGATGCAGTAGTTCCCCCCCAAAAGAAAAAGTTGCAAAGAACTGAAGTCCAGGATTGTAACAAATACTTGCATATCAGTGTGCCTAGCAAGGTGACTCACAATGGACAAAAGGTGGAAATAACTTAAGTGTCTACCAAGAGATGAATCGGTATGCAAAATTGTTACATATATACAAGGTAATATTATGGTTTGAGTATGAAGTATCCCCAGGAGTTCTCATGTATTGAAAGCTTAGTTCCCAGCTGTTCGATTCAATTATTGAGAGGTGATTGGATCATGAAGGCTCTAACTTCAGCAATGGATTAATCCATTGGAGTCATAATTTTATAGCGTAGTTGGGAGTTGGTGAAAACTAGGAAGTGGGGCCTGGTTGAAGGAAGTAGGTCCCTGGGCATGTGCTTGTAGAGAAAAGACCTGGCTTCTGGACCCATTGCTTCCTCCCCCTGTGTTTCCTAGCTTACTTCAGTTGAGCAGACTCCTCTACCACATGCCCACTGCTATGATATTCTGTCTTGCCTCAGGTCCAAAGCAATGGATCCAGCTGATTTTGGACTGAAACATCTGAAACTGAGAGCCAAAATAAGTCTTTGTTCATTTAACTTGTTTCTCTTGGTTATTTGTCACAGCAATGAAAAACTGACTAAAAGAGGAATGAAGTTCTGGTATTTGCTAGAACATAGAGGAAGTAAGCTAGTCAAAAAGGATAAATATTATATGATCCCACTTACATAAAGTATTAAAATAGACAAATTCATACAAATAAGCAATAGAATAGAGTTTAGGAGGGCCTGAGGGAAAGGAGAGTGGAGAATTATTATTTAATGGGTTTAGTCCAATTTCTGTTGCTATAACAAAAATACTTGAGGCTGTGTACATTTTAAAGAACAGCTTAATTTGATAATTCTGGTGGTAGGTAGGTCTGAACAGCATGGCACTGGACCCTGGTTGTGTAAGAACATGGTGGAGAAATGGAAAGGGAACCAGCCATCATCAGAAGGGACAAGTGTGTGAGGTGGCATTATTTTATAAGAGTCCATTCTTGTGAAAGCAATCACACTCTGCACAAACTACATTAATCTCTTTGGAGGGTGATGCCTCCAGTGATCTAATTATGTCTCACTTCTGATAGGTTAAACAACCTCCACACTGCTATGCTGGGGACCACGTTTCCAGCCCATGAAACCTTGGCAGAGACATTCAACCATCTCCAAAGTATAACAATGTGTTTGTGGTTATCTTTAGTGGGAAGCTGATGAGGACCAAGGGCCCAAGTGAAAGTTCCGGGTACCTTGCAGTGCCCTCTCTCTTTTGGGTATTTACTTTACAATGATTTACATGTTAATGCATTTTATGTATGGGCATTATATATTACAGTAAAATATTTTTATAATAGAAGTAAAATGTTATGTGGTAAGGATGGTAATGGAAGTATTGTATGTGTTGTACATAATTCTCCTAACTTTACATGATTTTCTACTTTTTTTAAACATAAATTTTATTACATTTTCTTTTTTGGTACTGTGGAGTTGAACCCAGAGTCTCATGCATGCTTTGCAAGTACTCTACCACTGAGCTACACCTGGAACTCATTTTTCATATTTTATTTTGAAACAGAGTCTTGCTAAGTTATGTAGGCTGTCTAAGGTCTTGAACTTGCAATCCTCTGGCCTCTGCCTCCCAAGTCACTGAGATTACAGGCCTGCACCATTATGCCCTGCTACATTTCATTATTTAATTCACATTGCTATACCAGAAAACTATCAAATGATCTGCATTAGATAACTGGAAGACATTTTGATTTTACATATTCACTCCATATAGATTCCAGAAAACACAGATGCTGTTTTACATAAATAAAAAAACAATTTTATTGTAAATGTCATTATTAAATTAGATTTGTCCTCAGAATTCAACATTCTGTATTAAATTATACTCTGAAACTGCCTTTTGACTTAGGACATTAAATATTAAACATTTAATTATTAGAAATAAAAAGGAAACTATAAAGGAAAATGGTTTTATTAGTTCTTCTTACAAACTGTAAGAAGGCCTGGATGAGGTAGCCTTTCTGCCCACTGAGGGGCCTTGCAGCAAGCCAAATTAACTTCTTTGTTTGAACTACACATTAAATTTCTGAGTAAAGGCCTTACCCAGAAAAGATCAGGAGTTACTAGTTCACAAGAAAATTAAGCTTCCATGTGGAGAACATCACCCAATACCCATGGCCCATTGGGTCATTCCTCTTCTTTAGTATGTGTGCCTTGTTCAAAAGGTCCTCTTTGGCTACACAAAAAACTTATATGGGCATAAGATGGCGTTTCAAGTTGAGTAATTGTTGGATAAACAATGTTAGCAAATTTCCTTCAAAACTGCATGTAGCACTCAAAGCACTGTTCTACTGAGTATCTATAAAATAGCTCATCAGACGTTTTTCATCTTGGGGGAAGGTACATATTGTAGAGATCATGGTTTATATTTGGGTAGCCACTCCTCACTTAAAAGCACTGGGACTTTTTATTTGGATAAACTGTCATATAAATTAACTTAGAACTCCCTTAAAGCAAGTTTCTTTGTTCGTTTTATTCTTATTTTCTCTTTATTTGATTAAATTATTTTTTTAATCCTTTTAAGGTAGACACCATGAACTCTATTCAGTAAATAATTGGGCAGCAAAGATCAGATTTTTGGAAATAATCAGAGCATTTCTTTGCAAGATCCCTTCAAACCTTCCAATTCATTTTGCTAATAAACTTTTATAAATCAGATGACAAAGACCTACACAAACAGTTTAGCCAGGTGGTTCTCTCTGCTCCTTTACTCCTTTCTGAAGAGACTTTGTGACTTTGACCTAAAAATGCTCTCAAATGTATAGGTACAATTTATATGAAGATGTTTCCTAGTGTTAGTTTCTTGGAACAGTTGTAGTTCAATTGTTGTCTTTTCCTAATTTCCCTTTAAAATTAACAATAATAACTGATAGGCTTATCATTAAAAAATATGTGCTTCTATCTAAAAGTCTACTTTCTTTTTTCCTTTAAGTTCTACTATAGAAAGATAGAACACATTTACTGCAATAACATACATTATTCTAAATGCTGCCTACCTAGTTAACTCAGAAGTTTGGGGATATTTGATTTTTCATTTTCTTTTTTATACATTTTTGCAGTATGTTTTTTGTTTGTTTTTTGTGGTACTTGGGGTTGAACTCAGGGCCTCACACATAATTTGCACATGTTCTTCTACTGCCTTTTGTTTAATTTTTTTTAACATTGAGACAAGATCTTGCTAAGTTGTACAGGCTGCCTCTGGCCTCAAATTTACAATCCTCCTATCTCAGCCTCCCAGGTCATTCAAATAACAGGCATGTGCCACCACCCCCAGCTGCAGTATAGTTTTATATAGTCTGGTATATTTTTCAGCTATTTATTATTTTTCATTCAAAGGAAGACTTTGTATAAACTATCATAAGAAGGTAGGAATTGAGATATTATTTTAAAATTTAAAAGCAGTCTTGTTGATTTATATACATAAATATGTATTTATATTTATATATCCACATATTTATATGTATATATCATATTAGAATGCTCAGGTTATGTATTTCATGTCATAATTTGTAATTATTATTACATTGTTTTTCATCTAATAAATATCACAGAGATCCCTTATTACAAAGTACTATCTATTTGTATGGGGATTGGGGGTTAGCTCAGTTGGTAGAGGACTGCTCTGAACTCTCTGAGGCCCTAGGTTCAATCCTCAGTACCACAAAAATGTGAGAAGGACCTGTTGGCCCACTTCCAAAACAATCCTAAAACAATCAGCCATCAAAAACCCTAGAAATAGCCAAGAAGTACTAACGTAGTGTCTAGCATGGCATTGTGGGAGAGTGTTTCATTCTTTTGTACATAGGGTCACTATGAGTTGGATCTGACTTGATGGCACTGAACAACAACCACCACATCTGTTTGTGGTGTACTTTCTCCAACAAGATAATACCTACTTGCCTGATCCTCCATATGATAAGCATTAGTATTTTATCGCCTGCTTAGTTTAGTTTTTGATACAAAAAGAAGACCCTAAAGATGAAACAAAAGAAATCTAAGGTATCTAAACCATGCTTATGCTCTGAACGATGACTTCATTGCCTGATCTGGGGATCAGATTATAGAGCCACAGTACTAAACCTGCATTAAGTCAGCTGGCCCTGTGGAATAAAAGATGGCTCTCCTTTGGTTCTCAGATTTTAAGTGGCATTTTAAATTTGCACTGGGAGACAATGAAGGCACATAACCAATACTCTCTGTTCTTTAGGTCTTGAGAAGGAAACTGTTTTAAGTCAACTCTTTGTTTGGACTGTTGGTCAATAATGAAATTCTTTTCGTTTTGTGTTATGTCAGAAAAGAAAAATGACAGTGGTAATCTGGAGACAGAATACGAAATACAAACCCCTAATCTACTTATTTAAGAAAGTAAGCACACACAAAAAAGGAAAGGAAAATAATCAATCAAAGGAGTTGTAGTATTTTGTGGATTTTATTTTTTTTAAACTATAAATATCCAAGATGGCTCTTTTCCCAACTGCTTTCCTTAAAACCCTTACTTCTCTTTCTTTTCATGACATTTTCTCCCATAAAATTAGTAAGAGATCATGATGGAACTTTTGGAAAGTATACACATTAGTTAGACTATGCCTCTCGCTCCCGTAAAAAAGATCCAGGTGCCTTGTGATTAGAAATTGTTTCTGTCACACATTTCTCTAAGAGAAGCAGACGAGAGTGGATGTAGTGCCCCATGATGTCAAGGACCTAGACTCCTTCTGTGTTGCTAGACTGTTGCCCTCAAACATTGCTTCCACTCCATGATCTAGGATGGTTACTACAAATCCAGCCTTCACAGTCACTTCCAGAAAGAAGGAGGAAAAAGAAAAAGACAAGCCGCACATTCCCAGAAATCACATATATCCACTCCACTTAAGTCCCATTAATCTGTGTGTAGTTATATGAAGGAAGGCTAGGAAATTTCATCTTAATTCTAGATAGTCATGTGCCCAGCTAACCTTGTAGGTTCTATTCCTACAGGAAGAAAGGAAGGCAATGTATTGGAAGATAACTGAAAGTCTTTGCCATAATACATAAATGTGTAAAGAAGAAGATAATTACCATCTATCATATTCACCATTTAAAATAATCACCTTTAAGTTTTGGCATATTTTCTTTCATCTCTATGAATGTATTATTTTTAAACAGAATTACACTATGCATTAAAATATGCTATTTTGTTTTAATTAATAAGATACATTTAACATTTACTCCAATGTTTAACATTCTACAAAATACTATTTTAATGGCCTTACAGCATTATATATTCTGTAATATAGTTCACAGCCCACTGAATTCATACTTTTGAGTATTAAGATTTTTCTCTAATTATATGGGTGTTTTTTCAATATTAGGGTGCTGAACCCAGAGCTTCACACATTCTTTGCAAGCATTGTAACACTTAGCTGCATCCATATATATATATATATATATATATATATATATATATATATATATTTTTTTTTTATCTTGAGAGAGAGTCTTGCTAAGTTACTCAGGCTGCCTTTGGCCTCAAATTCGTGATCCTCCTGCCTTTGCCACCTGAGTGGCTGAGATTATAGGTGTGCACCACCACATCTGATTTTTCTGATTATGTTTCAAATACATCAGTGTTTATAAATATTTTCATGGCTGTCTAGGATATTTTACTTGGAGATACAATGAATACTGTAAACTTTTTAGTATATTTTTCATAATTGGTTGTCAGAAAAATGATACAAAGTTATACTTTCACAGTTGTATCTAAAATGAAAGATTTTACATGAATTCTTTCCCATTATTAAATAGCATAAATTTTGAGATTATTACCAATTTGATAGTTAACAATTCATCTCTTATTGTTTGACTTTCTATTTATTTCATTGTGAACAACACGGAAACTTTTTTTTTTTTTAATTCTTCGTAATTTGTTCATGTGCCTTAAATTTCTTCCGTGTGACCTTTATGTGTCTTTCTACTTACAAATTTATGAAAACCTCTTCTGGACGGATATAATTTGTCTTTAAATATGTTTCACTATTTTCCCAACTTGAGATAGCCTTCCGTTTCAATAAGCATTTATTTTCTTGGAAATTTGTTCTGTTAATATATTTGTTGTTAGGCTGTCAATTCAGGTCCGACTCATAACAAGCCTATGTACAATAGTTGAAATACTACCTGACACTACTCCAAGCCTGGCACTATCATTGGTGCTTTGCTGTTATTCATAAGGTTTTCGATGGCTGATTGTTTTCTGTGAGAGTGGGCTGCTGGGTCATTTTCTCAAGGCTACAAGCACTTGGTGTTCCCAGGTAGTCTCCCATCCAAGGACTAACCAGGCCCAACCCTGCTTAGCCTCCGAGATCTGATGGGATAAGATGTCAGCGTGGTACAACTGCAGGAAATACATTTCGAAAAAGTATTTAGAGTCTAGCAAGAGAGCAATAAATGTTTATTTAATGAGAGATTGGAAAAGTGAACAATTGGATTTATTATCACATTTCACTGTTTTTAATGCTTACAGTTAGTCTTTGCATCTTTTAATCAGATCTCTCTCATCCTGAAGCTTTTAGTTTTTATGTGTATTTTGGTTGACAATAGTATATATTTTGGTAATACGTTTGAGAAAGAATTCATGTATATTATACTTCATGTGCTGGTGCACAAATGTTAACAAATTCTTCATTATAGCTATTTTCATTCAAAATTTTCTCCTATCTTCTGATGTGTGATACAAAAATAAAAATAGCCTGGTTTTTATTTATTTGTAAGAATTTTTTGCCATTTTTCTTTTACCTTCCTGGAAGCTCAAAAGACTTTTCATTTTCTCCTCTTGAAATACAGAAAAAATATCAGCTCAATATAATATAAGTGAACATTCATAACATTTCACAACTTTTCCCTGAAAACAGGGCAAGTATTTTAGATAGCCAGATTTGGAAGTATTGGCTTTCACTTTACCCTTAATTCTTATTTCTGTAGAGTCTGTCTGGCTTCATCCTCTGGAACATCAATCCATATGAGTTGGTTTGCTTTTCATTTCAGTTGTCTTCTTTCTCATTATTTTTATCTGTCTTTTTTGCCTCTTCATTCTGGAAGAGTTTAAAAGGTTTCTTCATGCAATCAATGATTTGATTTTTCTTCTCTGACAATTATGTCTCCATTTTCTAATAAATATGCTAATTTTAATTTTGCTATGGTACTTTTCTTCCTCCACATTACCTTCTTAGCCTATGCAGCTCTTATTTTGTGTGTCTTCGTTCCTGTTTTATCTTGTTCTTTGGGCTTATCTTTTCATTGTTTGTAGAGTTCTTATTTCAAGGGATTTATTAATCCAATACAGCAGATGCTTTCGCTGTGTTTGTCTTACTAAATGCTTTCCTCAACTGCTGTGCTTTCTGTTTACTTTTTAGAGAGAGAGAGAGAGAGAGAGAGAGAGTACACGCAGGTGCAGGAGAGAGGCACACGTGTAACCAAGAGAACAATGTCTTTGTACTTAAACTTTTGAAACTTTTTTATTCCTGTTTATCCATCTTTTAATAAGGATGTATCAATGACATAAGCATCATATTTGACCATAAGCATGAAATAATAGTTGGATTCTTGGACCTCTTCACTTCTCAATGTTTTTGTCAATAATCCGTTCTTATTCTTAACCTGGAAGGGTAGAAGTCATATTCATATGTTCATATTGCTAGACCCAGATGCTTAAAGGGCATGTGCAGTTTTCTGTACTGAGCTTTCTCTTTGAAGTAGCTTCTCTATCAGGTGCATGAGTATTTTGTGCATGACCCTCTGCCTTGAGCTGTTATCTGCAGCATCATTGAAACGCAGCACCAGGCCAAGAAGATGATCCCAAGTTTGCTTAGTTAGCTGCTTTATAAGAATGGGCTTCTTCAGAAGGGCAACCCACTCCCAGAGCCCTTCACCTGCATCCACCAACTAGGTGACTTCCTAGGACCCTGAAGGGACTATTTCTACTCAGATTGTGTTTATTCCTCAAGATAGACACTTGTAAGGTGGTTCTTGGGGTTATTTAAATAGTTTCTCCTCTAATATTTAGCTGAAATTCTAAAATATTGTTGGTATTGTTTCTGGGCTGATATGTTATTACCAACATGTAGTCTAACAGTCTTTTTAGGATGGATTCAAGAAGCATGGTGTAAGAGAGTAAGATGTTTTCTCAGAGTACCATCTTATGGGACAGTGCCAGGTTTAAATTAATACCATTAAGTTCGATGACACATACTGTTCTGATTCTGGATTTCTCATATTATGTAGTGATCATATTTCTTATTGATATTCTGGCAGAAATGGTTTTACTGATTCTGTACTATCATATATGTACCACCACCCACTCATCATCTTGACCTAGAGAGCTAGTGATTTGCTGAGTTTGGCCCTTCAGAGGGAGGTGTAGTTTTCTAGGTAGGGTTCTGTGAATGAACTGGGGGCAGCCAACATGCTACAAGCTGGAGATGCTGCACTGGAGGCAGTGAAAAAGGGTCCGGGCAGTAGACCCCCAGCATCCAGAGTGATGATCCTGCACGATTCCTGCCATGTGAACTGTAAGTGTGAACTCTTTGCTGATTTCCCTTTTTGTTAAGAAATTGCTAATTAATTCAATACATAGTTACTGCCTCTTAGGTTTTGTTGTTGTTAGGTGCCATCGAGTCGGTATCTGACTCATAGCGACTGTCATAGGGTTTTCAATGGCTGACTGTTTCGAGATTGCCTTGGGAGTGGATTGCCAGGTCCTTCTCCCATTTTTGCAGTGCTGGGAATTGAACTCAGGACCTCAGAGACTGCAGCGTAGCACTCTACCAACTGAGCTAAATCCCAGCCCCCTCTTAGGTTTAGAGCTCTTGAATCTAAAAAATGTCCTTCAATGCAACCCAGGGATTCATTTGCCTATTCTTTATTTTGAGAAGATCCCGCAAACTCAATATCCTTTTATCTATTATATTTGTAATAAAATGCTTTTCTAGTTTCTTGTTCTCTTTATAAGTGTATGTCAAAATGTTGTCCTAGAGAAGTTAAAAAGTCTTAACACAGTACTGTTGAAATTATTAGGGAGCTTTGGTCTATACTTCTTCGATTCATTTTGTGTATTAAAAAACTGCCCAACTCATCATAAAGCTGCTACTTTGCTCCATATTTTTCATCTCAACTATTTTAACACTTTACTTTTAGTCCAAAAGGAATTTATTTTGAATTTTTGTGATAAGCAATATTCAAATGAATGTATTTTCCCCAGAGAACAAACCAAATTTAGTGCAGTTTATTAAACATTTCTTACCTGTTCATGAGTTGTGTCCTTTACTCTGTATCCCAAAAGCTTATACAGCAATGTTAAACATATATGTTTAGCATATACTTGCAATTGTATATAATTCTATAATTCTACCATATATAGTTTTGTGTTGTATATTATGTATAATATATAAATGTGAACAGATACAATTGTAAGGATATTTAGTATAATATTTCAGGCTATTGGGGATATTTAAGAATGTTAAATTTGCAATTAGTCTAAAGAAGACAAATGCCCCTAGCTTATTGATGAGAATTACCACCCTAAATGTGTCCTCTTGTACCCAAGAGGCTTGCTGAGGTATGTGAGTGCGGGAGGGGTTTGGAGAGCCAGGTGGTGCCTGTGGCTGAAAGTGGATGGTTTCTTCAGGCATGGGAAGCAATTACTCAGGAGCAGTCCCCTGGGAAGCTGCTGACAAGGCGAGCATGTTCCCTGCATTCATCTCTACAAGGTGTGATAATTAAGTCAACAGAATCATAGCTTCTGCCTGATGGGTGTGCAGAGAATCAGCACAGACACTCTTGGCTTCTTCATCACCTCCATGTCACCTACACAGACTGGTAATTACTCAAGGAATTTATGGTATTTACATGGGACAACAATTTTTGCCTCATTAGTGCCTCAGACATTTAAGATACAGTGGGCAGTCAAAACCCTGTCTATAACCTGCAAAGCTTAGTTGTTGAGGATTTAGACAACTTGTACTATGGCCACCCTTCAAGAATATTTTAGATGTTTCCACTGAGAAGAAGATGTCCTGGAGTCAGCCATCTTGATGCTTGTTGGTGGCAATAGCATATCAAATGCTCTGAAAGCTAGAGGACTTCTCTAGTCAAGAAGCACCGGTCTGTTGTGTGCCTCCAGATGACCCAGGCTAGTTGCCAGAGACTGGGCAGTAAAGGACTTTGCCAACAGGCAAGTTCAGAGTTCTTGATAATTCTTGAAATCTATATTTTAGGCATGTCCATTTCTAGCATTCCAAATTAGAGGCAAATACAAACTGAGGTGGGGTCTTTTACCCAGCTTTTTCTTCATAAAAAAATAACTTCTGCATGCTAGATAGGTTCTCTACCACTGAGCTATGCCCACAGTCCCAGCTTGCTCTTCTTGAGGGGCCTGGATGTGACAAAGAAATGAGAAGGGGCTCTTCATTTTGAGGTCTGGAACTCTTGCCCTAAGATGCTGATAGAGAAAGAAATTTCTCAATAGAAGACAAGTTCTATCTTAGGTTGGATTGCCTGGGGGCAGAGCTTGAGATGGGATCTTCATTCAAGTCATTCATTGATGACATGTTCTCAGGACAAAGAGGTAGCAAAGTAAAATAGGGAAACGGTAGAAGCGAAATAAAGATGGGGAAAGAGAAGTCTAGCCTTAGCCTGGCCCTGCAGGTCTCTCTGGTATATGAAGTGCAACACAGAGTTGTTCTGCAGATAGACAAGAGGACTGGGCTGTGATGCTCTCCTTTCAGTCATGTCTTCTAGTAACTTCCCCCTCCCACAAGTGTATGCATAACTGAGCATTTCTAGCCAAGACCAGGCTTCCAAGGAAGAGTACAGGTGCAAGATGTTCACAACTAATACCTACAGCATCTGCAAAATGGGTGTCATAGGGAAGGGGATTTGAATTGGGCACTGAAGTATCAAGGACAGTGACCAACTTTAGCCTTACCCTCTTACCCTTGGCAGCCTCTCCATCTATTACTTTGTTTTGTATCCATAGCACTTACTGCTATCTGCAAATAGTTGATATATCTATATGCATACTGTTATATCTGCCTCCTCTACACTAGATTTTATAACCTTCATTTCTCACCAACACTGTAGCTCTAGTTTCTCTCTTTTTTTCTTTGCATTACTATGGCATTGAACCCAGAGCATCGAATATACTTTGCAAATGCTCTATTACTGATATGTACCCCCCCAGACCCCTTTTATATGTTTTTATGTTGAGACAGGGTCTTATTAGGTTATGTAGACTGCCTCTGGCCTCAAATCTGCAATCCTCCTGCCTCTGTCCACCCCTGCCCCTGAGTTTCTGGGATTACAGGTGTGTACCACCACACCTGGCTGCATCTCTCTAGTTTCTTAACCAGTGTCTGGCCCATAGTGGGTACCAGGGACACAATTCATTGAATGCTTGTGAGAATGAGTGTAGGTTGTAGGTCCATGGGCATCTTTGACATGTCCACCTGCAGTGGACATGATCAGTGCCCCTCTAGATTGTGGATCCTGGCTTCTTGTGGTGGGTCCTCATTCTATAATTTTAGCATGCTTCACTCCTGACAGCTTGCATTGGCTCCCTTGTTCAGAAGACAGCTCTTGCATGTCAAGAACATATGGTATTTCCTCAGTCTGGTCTTTATCTACTGACTGGTGGAGGTGTGAATATGGAGTTCAGCCTCCTTTTCTCAAGGCTGGAAATACTGTCGATTTTCCTACAGGATCAGACTGAGACTATAGATTGCTTGAGGTGGAGACTTCCCTGCCTTCTTTCTCTTTCCTCTCCCATTCCTCTCATTCTATCCCCTCTCCCTCACTTCTCTATCTGTTTTTCCTGTTTACTCTGTGATGATAACTCACATGCTCATGCACCTGTACCTCAAGGTCTGCTTCTGGGAAACTGGATCTCTGACACTAATAAGTTCATGAGAAAGATGTGGATCAAGTAACTACAAAATCAAATGGGCAAGTACAATGGGACCTTGTGCCATGTAGTTTATTGTGGAGGTACTTAACTGATTGTTGATACTCACTGAAGATGATCCTTAGGAACTTTCATCTTGTTGTTATTAGGTGCTATCAAGTCATGTCTGACTCATAGCAACCCTCACAGGGTTTTCAGTGGCTGTTTCCAGATTGCCTAGGGAGTAGATTGCCATGTCCTTCTCCCAAGTTTCATCTTAGTTGAGCTAATAGTAGCAAAAATGGACTGAGCATTCTCAGACTGCCCAGCTCTGCTTAAGCATGTCACATATGTTATGTCAGTGGTTCTCTGGCTTTACTGGGAACTTAAGGTCCCTAGGACTTTATTCAAATGTAGACTCTGGTTCAGTGAGTTTGATTGGTGGCATTTCTACTTTGGCCCCCAAGGAAACCCATTGTTTATCATTTCCAGACCACATTGCAAATAGCAAAGAGTTTACTTCTTCTTCCTCATAATAGCTCAGTGATGCACACTCTAGTATTATTTCCATTTTGCAGATGAGGAGAATGAGGCACAGAGAGGTTGAGCAATTTTCTGTAAATTACATAGCTGGTAAGAGGTAGAACCAGGATTTGAACCCTGGTAGCCCACTCTGGAATGTTTTATCTGAAATGTTCTGAGAAAAGATCTTCATTAAAAGTTGAAGTTATAAATAAAGTGGACTAGGCCAAAAAATGAAAGGCAATATGTTTCTGTGGTGGATCGTGTGGTAAATAGTGCTGGACACTGCCCAGGACACTCAGAGAGAACCACTGAGCCAGTGTCACTTAAAGCAAGTAGACTGTTCCCCTGTCAGTTTCTCTTCCAGCTTCCTGTGACTCCAGATCATTAGGCTGCAGTTTGACAGTGTTTCCCAAATGGCTTAAAAGTCACTAACGAGTGAGTGTCAGAGCCTCAGAGAGATGAATGACAGCAGTTATAATTTCTCAAAGATCATGTGACTTGTCTTTTGCAATATTTGAATATGTAATGTAAACAGCGGGCAACTGGAGATTTATAACCTGATTCATTTTAATTGATTCCTTGGCATCTTAAATCTAATTAATATTTACTGTGTACCCTAAAACAGTGGAGTAGGCTTCTAAACACTACTTGAGTACTCCTTTTTGTTAGTTTATGAAAAGGTAAGTCTTGGTAGGTATGTAGAAATTGACTTTGTTGTTGAGATCTAGAAAGGAGGAAAATAGACTTAAGAACTCCACAGAAGACCCTGGATTATTCTGTTTTGGTTTGGATTTCTGCAGGAATAGATTCTTGACACAAGGATTTTAATGCAAGTGGTTTTGTGGAAGGCTGTGGCAGAAAAACCCTTCTTGAGAATGAAGAAATTGGAAAAGGAGAGAAAATAGTCAATTGTTGTTGTTAGGTGCCATCAAGGTGGGTCCAACTCATGGTGACCCTATGAACAACTGATGAAACACTCCCTGACACTCCGCTCTTGCCAGTGCTTCTTGGCTATTCACAGGGTTTTCAATGGCTAATTGTTTTGTGGGAGTGGGCTGCCAGATCCTTCTCTCAAAAGAAGTCCTTAGAGGGTGTATTATCAAGTTGATTACCATGTTCAGCTGGTGCTGAATCCTTGGAGCTGTCTGGGATACTTTGTTGTTGTTGTTGTTGTTGTTGTTGTTATTGTTAGGTGCCATGGAATCATGACTCATAGCTACCCTCGTAGTGTTTCAGTGGCTGATTGATTGATTCAGGATAGCTTTGGGGGTGGATTGCCATGTCCTTCTTCCATTTTTGTGGTGGTGGGGATTGAACCCAGGTCCTCAGAGAGTGTAGAGCAGCATTCTGCCAACTGAGCTAAACCCCAGCCCTGGGATACTACAAAGGAATTTCAAATCAGGAATTACTATTCAAGGAGCAAGACTATTGGTATTTATTCTTCTATTTCATCTGTCTTGGTTTGAGGGTTACCCCTTGAGGACCATTGCATTGACTCCTAGCATTTCTGGACACTGATGTGTCAGGCTCTGGCAGACAGAGAAAACTCTCAATCTAAGAGCTGGGTGTGCTTGCACTCAGAGGTTTCAGAATGGCCCTGCCTGGGAATAGTAAACGCCACCAGGATGTAAACAGGGCACCTATAACATCTCCTACAATGTTTGAATAGAAATTGTGTTAATCTGACCTTCTTTTGTATACCAGTGGTCCCCCTTCACCCCAACAACTCAGTTCTCAGGCTCTTGCTGTGCATCTTTCCGGAAGCCCATAACCTAGATACCCCTGCCACTGACTTGTAGAAAATTAAGGCACTTGTCCATCTTACATTTTATAATACCATCCTGTATCCACATTAACAAGAATATGAAATATAGCTATTCATCATCTGCAGTATAATGATGAATTATAACTACCAACAAGATTAGGCAAACTAGATAGTACTTTGGTATTTTGTTTATTGATTTATTCAGAATGCCCATAACAATGGCTTACCTTTGAGAAAGTCAAGCGAAAGCCAAACTGAACATTGAACAGAAACTTATGTAGGCTCACAATTTTTAATGGGCTTAAAAATTTAATCTTGAGAATGAAACATTTGTGCTTAGCATTGTCAGAGGTGAAGGAGAATAACATTTGCATTCTAAGGCAAGGAGAAATAAATTTGATTCCTTCCTAGGCTCTGCTGCCTGTGGAGTGTCATTATCTACGTCTCCGACTAGCACCAGTGAGCTGTCTTCTCACCTTTCTGGCCCAGCTGGTGTTTGTTCACCTGTGTGCCTTACTCCTGCCCAAGCAAAGGAAAACAAAATAAAAACAGTGTGGTTACAGACTGGTCTCAAAGCTCAAGAAAGCCCGTCCCCTTGGGTTCTGCTGTCCCTAACATGTACCTTCTCATGCAGGCCTAGGAGCAGTTACTTATTAACCTGTTGTCCTTAAACGTTTCCTTAGAAATCCTGTGAATTTGCAGACACTGCAGACCAGGAGCGTGATTTTAGGATCTATCTCTGATTTATCCTTTGATATTTAGAAGGCATGTCTATGCTAGTTTTTGTTACTATGTGGAGGAAGACAGGAAGGTGCTGTATCTCAGAAACCCTTCCACAGGCATGGATCCCACCTTATAAAGCTTCTGCTTCCTTCCAATAGTGCCAACACCCAGGAACCAAGCTCTCCACACATGGACTTTTGGGAGACATTCAAGATCCAAAATATAATAATCTCCTTCTCTGTGTGCTTTGTTATGCCACTCAATGACACATTTCTATTTTGGTTTTATGTTAATTAACAAAGTGTAGTGCTCACTGTGTGGTGTGCCAGACAATATCTGAAGTAATTGGCAAGTTAAACTCATCTAGTCATCATAATTTTGCCATGAATAGGTGCTATCTTTACCTCAATTTATAGGTGTGGAAATTGAAGTACTGAGAATCTGTCACGGTACCATCAACATGAACATAGCATTAAGATTGATGAAATATGTGAATTGACTAAATCTGACTCTTAGGTTAATCCTTTGGCCCCTCCCTGCTCCCATTCCAGTTGGCTTTAGAAATGTTTTTCAATACATGTTAAAGGGTTGATTTGTGTTCTCTGTGGATTAAGTCAGTGCAAAAGAGAGAAAATGCCACTGAGCCAAAAATACCACTGAAAATGCTTTAAAAAAACTCCAAAGTACTGCTACGTGGTTTTGTATGTGTAACCTTCAGTGGTGATTTAAGGATGCTGAAGTTTTAGAATAACACAGATTGACTGAAGGAAAGAACTTTCAAACCAGGCAGCTTGTAAGATAACTATCAAATCTCTAGAGCTGACTGAGGCTTAGATGAATGAATCAAGAAGTTTTTGCTTGCCTGTATGTTTGATTCCTTTTAATTTTCACATCAAGCTTTTTTAATCTGAATGCCTGGTGATAGGTTTATTTATTACCTGGAGAACATTTACAGAAGCATAGTTGTGCTTTTCAGGAAAGTATGGCCCAATGTCTAAGAAAAGAAACAGTAGGTCTGCATTAACCTCTGAGTCTCTTCTTGGATATTTAATGCTAACAAATTACATAATATATTTGAACCCCAGCTTTCTTTCCTATAAAATAGACATATAATTGGTGCCTAAACTTATGGGGTTTGTGTGAGGATTTATTACTGAGAAAACAACTGAAAGATGCCTAGCACTTTGATATCAATGTCAAATACTATTATTATGCTAGCATCTAATACAGTTTGGAGTATTATCCTGCACACTACCACCATTATGAATGGATGTAGTAAGGGCCTAGTTCCATTACTTACAAGCAGGTAACCTTAATTAAGTTACTAAACCTCCCTATGGCTCCATTTCTTCAACTGCAAAATGAGGTTAATATTACTTTTCTCATAAACATATTATAAGCTTTAAATTAATTAATGTCTATAAAACTCCTACGACAGTGTCTGAGATATTTGTCTATTATCACTTATCTATCCTAGAACCTAGCACATAGTATGTATTCAATAAATATTTGTTGCCTGCAGCCATAGCACTGTGGTGTTTGGATCCGTCAGATATTGAAAGCTGAGCAGGGTATGGTCTGGTTAGTACTTGGATGGGAGACCGCCTGGGAACACCAGATACAGTAGGTTTGGGAAAAGGACTCCGGCAACCCACTCCCAAGAATTAATCCACAATTGAAAACCCTATGAATAGCAGAGAAGCACTGATGATAGTGTTTTGCCTGTTGTACATAAGTTGTTATGATTCAGACACGGACTCCACAGCACCTAACAACAACAACAAACATTTGTTAAATTGGTAAATGGACTAATAATAGCCACAGTAGGGAAGAACTTCTCACATTAAAGTGTTATCTTTCAATTGATTCTGTGGTTCTAAAGACATGCTATTCCTCCACCATAGGAATTGAGGTCCCACATGGCCACATCCATTAACATTATCATTGATTTCACCAGAAAAGTCTGCGAATATTGTGAAGCTGTAAAGCTCAGGGAGGTGGATACAAATTTTCCAAAATCTTGATTTAAGCTTAGAAGCTTGAATTTTATCATAGGTGAAAAATATGCCAGTTATTTCCCTTGAAGTGACAGACTTACTTCATTCATTTTCAAGAAAATATCTGCCACATACTCAAGTCTCAATAAGCCTCATTTGCCTGTCAGTCACTCTTTCAAGGAGAAATGGTGTTCCAGGGGAAGAATGACTACTGAGGTTCAAACCTCAGTCCCATAAGTGTTTTAGTAGACCACAGAATTATTTGATACTATATATCTTGCCACACAGAATATTAAAAAGGCATGCTCTTAGAAGTCAAGAGTTAGTAAAATTGGTAAATTTTCCTACTTCAAGAAGAACATTCTTAAATGTATTTGCTCTTAAACATTGAATGGGTAAAAATGAATAATCCAATACACAGAGTCATTATACAAGAAAGAATTGGTAGATGACCAACCATTCCAAGAGGTTGCATATGAAGATGAACCAATGGTGTTGAAGGATGAAGTGGAAGCTGCCTTGAAAGAACTGGTGAAACACAAGACTCCAGGAATTGATGGGATACCAATAGAGATGTTTCATCAAACAGACGCAGCACTGGAGGTGTTAATATGTTTATGCCACCAGATTTGGAAAACAGCTACTTGGCCAACTGACTGGAAGAGATCCATATTTGTGCCTATTCCCAAAAAAGGGGATCCAACTGAATGTGCAAACTATCGGACAATATCATTAATATTGCACACCAGCAAAATTTTACTAAATATCATTCAGAAGTGACTGCAGCAGTACATAGACAGGGAATTACCGGAAAATCAAGAGGGATTCAGAAGAGGGTGGGGAACCAGGGACATCATTGCTGATGTCAGGTGAATATTAACTGAAAGCAGAGAATATCAGAAAGATGTCTATCTATGTTTTATTGACTATGCAAAGGTATTTGATTGTGTGGATCATAACAAATTATGGATAACACTTCAGAAAATGGGAGTACCAGAACACCTAATTGTACTCATGAGAAACCTATACATGAACCAGGAGGCAGTTGTTTGAATAAAACAAGGAAACACTGAGTGGTTTAAAGTTGAGAAAGGTGTGTGTCAGGACTGTATACTTTCTCTTCAATTTCTTCAATTTCTTCAATTTATACGCTGAGCAAATAATCCGAGAAGCTGGACTTAATGAGGAAGAATGCGGCATCAAGATTAGAGGAAGACTCATTAACAACCTGCATTATGCAGATGACACAACTCTGCTTCCTGAAAGTGAAGAGGATTTAAAACAGTTATTGATGAAGATCAAAGATCATAGCCTTCAATATGGGTTACAACTAAACATCAACAAAACAAGAATCCTTACAACTGGGTCAGCATGCAACTTCACAATAAATGGAGAAAAGATTCAGGTTGTCCAAGATTTTGCTTTGCTTGGCTCTATAATTAACACCCGTGGAAGCAGCAGTCAAGAAATCCAAAGACGCATTGCTCTAGGAAAACCTGTGGCAAAAGATCTCTTTAGAGTATTGAAAAGCAAAGATGTCACATTGAAGATGAAGGTGCATCTGACACACGCCATGATATTTTCAGTCATATCATATGGTTGTGAAAGCTGGACATTGAACAAGGAAGACAGAAAAAGAATTGATGCTTTTGAATTGTGGTGCTGGAGACATCTATTGAATATACCATGGACTGCCAAAAGAACCAACAAATCTGTCCTAGAAGAAGTGCAACCAGAGTGCTCCTTGGAAGCAAGAATGGCCAGACTGCGTCTTACATATTTCAGACATGTAGTCAGGAGAGATCAATCCCCGGAGAAGGACATCATGTTTGGGAGAGTGGCAGGTCAACGCAAAAGAGGAAAGCCCTCCACCAGATGGATTGGCACAGTATCTGCAACAATGGGCTTAAACATCAATAAGATTTTTTTACTGGCACAGAATCGGCAAGTGTTTCGATCTGGTGTACATAGGGTTGCTATGAGTCGGACTTGACCGGACGGCACCTAAGAACAACATACAAACCCTCATGAGGTCCAGCTGGCCAACATCTGTTGTTACTTAATGAAGGCCTATAGAGATAGAGAGGGGCTGGGATGTAACTCAGTTGGTAGAGCACTGCTCTGCAGTCTCTGAGGTCCTGAGTTTGATTCCCAGCACCGCAAAATGGGAGAAGGATATGGCAACCCACTCCCAAGGCAATCCCGAAACAGTCAGCCATTGAAAACCCTATGAGGGTTGCTATGAGTCTGAGTCTACTCGACGGCATCTAACAACAACAACATAGAGATAGAGAGTCCAGAATGACTCAGTTTCTCTATCTAAGAACTAGGCTGGGCACAGATGCCATTGCAGAGAAGGGGGAGATAAGGGGAAGAATAGGTTTGTGAGAGAAGAAATTAGTTCTGTTTGGGTCATGCAGCAGCTATATGATATCCTTATTGAGTTTCCATTTTAGGACATCTCGTGTAGTTGTTCATTCAAGAAAGTTTTATAAAGCTTCTACCCACCATGTACTGGGGACAATAGGAATGAGTTTTATTACAGATTTTTTCATGCAGAAGTCATTTTCATAGCGAAATTGGGAGCATCTGAGAAGATGGAGTAAATTATGTATTTAGGAGAAAAATATGAACATAACACAATGAGAGACATCAACTAGTTCTCCTTGTTCACAGAAGATGACATACATTCTCCTTCCTACCCCTGAACAATGACATAGTTTTTGTTCCTTCCTTTAACCTTCTTTAGACCAATAAATGCAATCATTCTAATCTTTGTCCTAAATTAGGGAAGTGCAAATGGGATACATTAGTAAGACTAGTAAAAATTAGGAAATCTGACAATGCCAAGAATTGAGGATGATGTGGCTGATCAAGTATCCTTGTGCTCTGTTAGTAAGAGATTAAATTGACATCACCATTTGGAAAGTAATTTTACACTCTTAAACATTATATTCCCTACAAACCAGAAAATCCTGTTTTAGGGATTGTTGTTGTTGTTAGGTGCCATCGAGTCAGTATCCAACTCGTATAGACCCTCATAGGGTTTTCAATGGCAAGTGTTTTCGGGATTGCATTGGGAGTGGATTGCCAGGCTCTTCTCCCAATTTTGTGGTGCTGGGAATTGAACTCAAGGCCTCAGAGACTGCAGCGCAGTGCTCTACCAACTGAGCTAAATCCCAGCCCATTTTAGGGATATACCCCACCAAAAATCTAGGACAAGAGAACTATACAAGAAAGTTGATAGTGCTATGTTTCTAATGACAAAAAGGGAGCAAAAAACAGCTCAAATGACCATTCATGGAATAGAGAGTAGCCTGGAATACTGCACTGCAGTAGAAATGGATAAACTATTTCTGTATGCAGAAACATCATGAACCCTTAGAGGTACAAGGTAAAAAGAAAACAGAAAATGCCAAAAATCACTGTCTATAGTTTGATATGTCTATAGAAATTCCACACTGGCATCTGAACTCATCAGCTCACAGAAGCTAAGCAAGGGCAGGCCTGATTAGTCCTTGCGTGGGAGACCACTTGGGACTACTGAGTGAGTGCTAGAGGTCTGGGAGAAAGACCCAGCAGCCCACTCCCAAAACGATTAATCAGTCATCAGAAATCTGAGCAATAGCAGAGAAACTCTAACAATAGTGTCAATATCTGGTGCAGTGTCAGGTAGTATTTCATTCTGTTGTACATAGGGTCACTGTGAATTGGATTTGACTTAATGGCACCTAACAACAACAATTTGATACATTATTTATAAAGTTTAAAGCAAACATAATTTTAAATATATTAGTAATTGTTATATACCTACTTGATAAAACTATATAAGAAGTAAAACAGAAATCTGAGCTGGATGCAGTGTTGCATGCCTGTAGTTCCAACACTTGGAAGGCTGAGGCAGGAGGATCACAAGTTTGAAGCCAGAGGCAACCTATAACTTAGCGAGACCTTGTTTCAAGATTTAAAAAAAAAAAAAAAAAGGAGACTGGAGGTGCCATTCAGTGATAGAGTGCTTGTATGTCCCAGGCCCTGGGTCTAGCGCCCTAGTCCCATGAACAAACAAAAAACAAAAAACAAAACTAAAAAACAAAACAAATCCCCCCCCACAAAAAACAATGAAAAAAATAAAACAACAAAAGCAGGAATATAGTTAATTCAGGATTTTAAGAATGCATTTTCTCCTGGTGTGTGTATAGACCAAAAAATGTGATAGAAGAGGAGTCTACAATGATATTGAAAACTTTCTATGTTTTAAATTAGGAGGTGGGTAAATAGGTTTGAGTCTACAATGATATTGAAAACTTTCTATGTTTTTAATTAGGAGGTGGGTAAATAGGTTTCTATTTTATTATTGAAAACTTAGGATTTGCATGCATGTATGATACAAACATTTTGTGTATCATTTTTTAACAACACTGAAATATGATAGAAGGAAAAGTATCCATATTAAGTTTTCACCTCTAGATTAGGTAATTTTTATATTTTTCACATGTACTACAAATCTTAGTTTATTTGCATGTCTTCTAGTTATGAGAGTTTCCAGGACAAAAATCTTATTTTATTCATATTCATATCTTGCCTTAGAAGGAAAAGAATCTCTATGATATATCATATACCAAATCTATATTTGTTTCCCAAAAAGAATTCATCAAAGTGAATAAGTAAATAAAGTCCACTTTCTGTGTTAATCTAAACCAAGATAATTTAGTAATTTTTTTATCTGTGTTAGACCTAAAAACATTAGCTATCATTTAACCTTTTGTCAAGATGTTGCACTCTCTCTCTTGGTCTCTCTCTCTCCTTCTCTCTCTCTCTCTCTCTCTCTCTCTATATATATATATATATATATAT